>WEDG01012420.1:0-12500 GCA_017591395.1 Schistocephalus solidus | reverse complement strand
CAGTTTACTCTGGTCTGCCTACTCGTATCCGTAAGGTTCACCTTGCAGCTGAATGCTGTGATAGTTTAACTGTTACTCGACAACTTCCCACCGCAGGTAGTGTACCTCCTGTCATATTCATACTCCTCCATGAGAGAGGACCTTCAAGAGGACCTTTTTTCCACTTCCTTACTTCGGTGACACCCGAAGGCTAATACCGGGCAGAGTTAAGCAGTCGCGCAAACTGTTTACTTCAACCTATTTTCTCCACCGGAAATGCCACATCGTGTCTCCGAGCAATTCGGCATAAAATGCCTTTATGAAGCTTCTGTCAAAACTACCCAGTTGAAGGACAACGAAAATGGGTCTCCGCATGCTACTAGCCTGGGGAGAACGATATCACCTAAAGCGAACATGGGAGCAAGGAATTTGGCCCTGCACATAATTTCCGGAAGGGTAAATACTCCCGAACGTTAACAGTAACCGTAGGCATAACCCTACACTGTACCCTAACCTAACTTAACGCTAAACTTCAACATAACCAGAATTTCGGTGGACTGTGTCGCAAAACAACCTTTGTTGCGAGTGTTTCCTGTTCTCATGTCCTGTTTCGTGGTCCATATAAGTAATCTTTATCGGATCGATGTGTTAAAAACCATGGCTTCCTATAACTATCGCGGCTCTGGAACACAGAGAATTTCGCGGTGGCAAAACTCGATGTCAATTGGGTGCTGTTACTAGGATGTTGCAGTTGGCACTCATTTGTAAGCCCACGAAGCATAAAAGCAATGATTTCATTTTTACTCAAAGCAAAATTTTCCGAGTAATGTAAGCTTGCTTTCGTGCTCCCAAAAATGGCATAAAAGCCAAACAGGAAGTACACAAATTAAGGCTTAATACAATTGTCGTCTACGTAAAGCTAAAACCCTCGTATTATGTGGGGCTACGCAGGTGGACTGCAAAGGACCGCCAGTGCGCCATCCCATGTCTGCACTGATTGAAGGAGCCACTCTGGGAAGACTCAAGACTTTGGGTGTGGTAGAGAGGTCGCAACTTAACTGTCGTTTAATACCAAGTATATAGCCCGGGTTTGGTGGGGGTTCCTTCTATTCGGTGAATACTTATTTAATACTTAACGATCGCTAACGGAACTCAATCGTTCCGTTCTGCCTTGAGGCTCAAACTCCAGCCCGTCAGCAGCCGCACAGAGGCTAGAAGAGGCAGATAACTATTACCGACAAAGACAAGGCAGACTGGAACGGCAATTTCTGGCTTATTAGCCGTCGTCAGCCAGCCATACCCAACCTCGGGTGGTGCACCACCCAAGGATCGAACCGGCAAACCGTTGCTCAGAATTTCACCGCTCTAAACATTGAGCCATGGGCTCGTTGTCTTGCCGGTTTAGATTGGGAATATTGACTTGCATTTGTTGCTGAACGCTCACCGATCGCTGGCGGAACTCACTCTTTCTGTTTTGCTTTGAGGCTCACTCTCGAGCCCTGGTTGGAACGTTGAACTTTGGAGCAATGGGTTGCGGGTTCGATCCTTGGGTGGTGCATCACTTGGGGTTGGGTATGACTGGCTGAGGACAGCTAATAAGCCAGAAATGACCATTCCAGTCTACTTTGTCTTTGCCGGTAATATTCATCTACTTATTGAATAATAAGAAGTTGTAGGCGTTTCCTAGGTAATTCTTAGTAAGGATTACTTATATGGCCTGAGCAGGGAAACCGTCCGCAATAAAGGTAAATTTGCGCCAAAGTCCACCTAGCTTAGGGTTATGTTTATGGTTACGGTTACGCTAAGGTAAGGGTTAGTTTTGAGTGTAGTGTTAAAGTGGAGTTACGTTTAGGAGAAGGACTAGGGTTTAAGTTTAGGTTAGAGCTGATTAGTTGGGTAGGGCAGTCCTATTCCCGTGTCCTGTTTGGGCAGCCATATCAGTCATCCTTACCAAATTCAGTCCAACTCCCCTCTTTCCCTCTTCTGAACACAAAATATGTCAACCGATAATTTTAGGGAGCTTAGAAGGTCTTCTTTTGTTGAATAAATTTATGGATTGTATATTATGGAGGCTATAGCCTCGTAACGTAGCTGTGGCGAGGTTGCTATGGTCGAAGGGCCGCAGTCCGTATCTTCTTACAGGAATCTATACTTCTTCTTTCGAAGGCACAGCAGAGGTTGACAGTGTTTATCTGTTCTGTCGCTGCGGCACCATCGTCCACCACGTCGCGGAAGGGGACAGTCGTTAGGACGAGGGCTTGAAACACTCGCGATATGTGGCATAAACAATTTCAGGTCCCGGCCCCAAGACCAGACAGGCACATACACACCCTGCACCTCCCCCCTGCACAGAGGGGAGTGGCGACAGTGAAGGAGGCGCTGTCGTGTTGAGGAAGGGCGACAGCTGTAAGGCCCCCCTCACTGTTTACATTTACTTGTCTAAAAATGGCTCTATTGCTTCACCACCCCTAGGGGGTCTTCGAGGGGGGTGGAGAGGCGGGGGCGCAAATTAAACATGTCGGTTGAACGGACCGGTTTCCGAAAGGGTTGATCCTCAGGTAGCTAATGGTAAAGGGCAGTTGTTGTCCTTAAAATGGGTGACTGGCCGACAAAATTGGTAGACTGCACTTGATCCGGCATCCATTCAGAAGGACAGACTGACCGGTCCTGTCGCATGAGCATGTACGTGTAAAGTGCAAGGCAGAACGCTGTATCTTTGGCCCAATGCGAGGAGATATCTGATCTCCCCTCGCTCTCTAAAGTCAGGCCTGGACTCTCAGCACACAAGACATTTCGACCGTCGTAGTCCGACGATGTCCACCGTATGCTTCACAGAAGGGTGGTGCAGGGATGGTGACTTGCGTGTGGATTACTTTTAAGTGATAGTAGCCTTCTGCTGCAGCTACGACACTCTCTCCTCCACCATCTGAGCCCGGTGTCATGACAGGGTCAAGAAGACTGGAGGCGGGAGAATATGCAGGTGCCTGGCGCAGCCTGAGCCGCCCCTGGGCGTAACACCACACCTGGTTCGGATTCCACGGATTGGGAGCGCCATAAAGGTCAGAGTAAGAAGGAGCCATAGCAGCCTGACTCTCAGTCTGCCAGTCAGCCACTCCACACAAAACACACACTGGGCTGGCCACGCGGTCCGAGTTATCCCGTCTGTTGGCAACCTTCAAAGCCACGGCTTTTTAGCGCACCGTGATAGTTTCAAGTGCGTCAGATTATGTATGGTGAGGAAAAATGCGCTGAGCCGTCAAACTCACTCTACCCCACCCCCAGTCAGACCACCGTCCGAGACGGTCAGTTGTTGATGCGGGAATGCGGCGCAGCTGCTGGTGACCTCGTCTACGATCTGGCCCTCAAACACAAGCACCAGGATTTCACACAACAGGGGGCTGAATGGCTTACATCTCACATGTGTGAGATAGCCAGAGGTCACGTTAAGGAGCCATCACTGTCTGACTGTCAGAATACCAGTCAGCCACTCCACACAACACACATTGGACTGACTGCGAGGTCTGAGTGTAATTGTCAGTTGGCAACCTTCCAACCGCGGCGCTTATCGCCCCGTGATATTCTCACATGCAACAGCGGAGCTACATAGAAAAGGAGCCGAGGATCATAATTGCCTCTCAATCAGCTATGCAGACTGACAGCATGTAGTTGTGGTGTTGCATGTGATCATGTGAGGTGAGAGGTGATGAGGAGAGATCTAGTGTTGTGGTATAGCTAGCGGTGTTCTACTGCAGGTTTTCATGGAGACACTTGCTACCTAATAGGCCCATGCGGTGTGTGAATGTGTGTGGGCAGTGCGGACAGTTGAGTAGGGTGCGGCGGGTATATGTTGGTGCTCCTGGCACTGCTTCGCCAGTCTCTGTGCGATGGGTTTGCATGTGACCGACCAGACCGATGCGTGATGTGCATGTGCGGTGACAATGAGGACAACAATGGTCGGGGAGATAGAGTCTGGGGGGGCTCTGTTGCTGTTACTGGTAGTCGAGCTCATGGGAGGAATATGGGAAGTGTTTATGGATGCGCAATATGTGTTGGAATCGTGGTGGATTTAACTTTCGAGGATGAGCATGTGACCGATCAGGCGCATGTGATGAGTGAATGCGCGTGGGCATTGACGGCATTGGAGGCGGCGGTCTCTTTTGTGTGTTGGTACTCAAGGCACTAGTTCGCCAGTCTCTGTGCGATGAATTCGCAAGTGACCGAACAGGCCGATGTGTGCGGTGACTGTGTGATCGCAATGAGGACAGGTTATTACCGAGTCCCCATCGTTGGTACTGGGGTGGTAGTGTTGTTGGAGGTAGCAGGTGACAGGTAGTCGAAGGGGGCTACTGAGGTAGTGGGAGTGGGGCAAGTGGTGTTCGTCGTCGTGATTGGCGCAGGGGTCGGAGGAGGGAGGATGGTGTCGGTGATCGTGGAGGCGGGGCATCGATGAAGTTTTAATCAGTGGTTGGGTTGGTCATCATGATCGTGGGGTCTGAGGCAGGTGTGGTAGACGTTGATGTTGGGGGATTGTTGTTGCATTGAGTTCGAAGATGTCTGGCAAGACCGATTCGCTCGCGTAATGTGTGTTGACAGCGTGGACACATTGACAGGGCTTGGGCATTGGCGGTGTTAATCCGCGGTGCTTGTGACTTGCGAGCAGCCCTTTTGACCTGAGCAGCGGTGTTCCGGTTGGCCTCATAGATTGCTCCACCAGTCTTTACGGATCTTCTCCATTCTGGTCAATCCTAGGAGAGGTCCTCCCAGGACGCCGGGTTGATTTGCAGTTACTTCAGAGATTTCTTCAAAGTGTCCTTGCAGCGCCGTTTTTGACCTCCCTATGGGCGTGCAGCCGTAGCGACATCTCCATAGAAAATGCATTTGGGTAGTCGCTTAAATTGTCGCCTTATCATGCCCCTAACCTCAACTCTGATCTTAACCTCACAATTAAACCTAAACTTAAACGTAACCCTTGCCTTAATCCCGAACATGATGTCCTTGAAATTAAGCGCAAAGACACGTGTATTGTGGACGGTTTCTTTTTCCATGTCCTGTTGAGGCGGCCAAACAAGGCATCCCGACCGAAAACTCTTTACTCTAGTTGCGGGGGCGTTCACCGATCAGGTTGGGGGACCGAAGAGACAAGCCGTCTGGAAGACATCGGCAGCAATTGCTCAAGCAAACCGAGAGCCAGTTGTCGACGTTGTATCCACCAGTGCGGGGTTTCTGGGCCGTGTCCTATTGGGACCCACTGGTGACAACTGAAGTATCGAGCGGTGCCAAGGTGTCGCTAAGTCGCACGCCACGTCTGCTATCAACTGACAAGGCGGTTCTCGTCATGCCGCGTAGACTGCCTCAGGCCCACTGAGAGCGGAAGTGAACGCCTAAATTAGCGTCAGCGTAATAAGTAGCGCCACTGCCACTCATCTCACTACCTCTGTTGCTGAACATGCCATCCGCCTAGTAGTCGCCTTCAGATGAAAGCAGCTGGTGCCGAAGCATTTTATTTTTCTTGCACTTTCTGATGAAATTTTAACATAACAGAGGTTAGATGGCAGGTGTCCCCGACAGGATGCACTGTTATCCCTTTTACAAGTCCATTTTTTACTTGTGTGAAATTGACCTGTCCTCATCCGCTTAGGGCGGTTCGTCCGCAAAACATGGGGATAGGACGCCCCCTCCTTTTCCAGGAGCCTTGCGCTCATTTCCAGGACGACTAGGGTTTGGCTCGATAATATTTATCCTTCTTGGAATTTCGCCCATCAGGCTCCTATTCCCGTATCTTACATAGTTCATCAAGCAGCGCACCAAATCTCACTGAATTAAGCCGTCTTTGGTGTGACGGTCGAATCTCATAATCCCAAGGGCGTGGACTTCAGCAAAAGTTTTCAGATCGATAAATTTTTGATCTCTCCTAATCGGTCTTGACAAATCTACTAACTAATATGCTAATAAGTCAACGGGTGTGAGCATATGCATTTTTTGAGATCTACGGTGTTCACAAGGCGAACTGTGCGTAACCAAGCGGTAACAATAACAACTCACCAGCCAAAATAACACATCTCGGCTATCTCGCCATTCGCTGTCGTGTTTCCATCTAGGTTAGCCCCGGCAGGGTCTCTGCTCGGCGACAGTGGTCTAATTTTTCCTCCTTGACTTTAACCGGGGACGTTTCTCGAATGTGTACTTTTTGATTCGCTGTTTTAGGCACTTTCAACGCCCCTCTCTTCGTCCCCAGGGCGTTTCTTTTTTACAACTAGAGTCTCGAAACCAAATGAAAATCCTCAAAATGGCTAGGAGCCATAGACCGACAAGCTAGGGTGTTTTTGCATGATTACGTGAAAGGTCAGGTGGGTAGTGGTCCGCTCTCACCACGAAGACCATGTACGTCCGATCGGCTGCTCAATGCCTCCACGGCTCAATCACCATAAATTTAGAGGCACATGACGTTTTTTTCCTTTTCGGTGAGAGGAGCACGTTCTGAGGTTTAGTTTCTGGTTAGTCTAGGAACAGTCTTCTAAAGAAAATATCCAACTTCGTAAGATAGCGTCATTTTGGTAAAATAAGGTCAGAGCCATAGAGAATCGAGTTTTGCCGTAGCGGACAGGCTGTGACAATTCATAAAGTCCCAGCAAAGAAAAGGGTTTAACTGTCGGTCAGACAAGGGAATTTTTGGCTGCAACCCATCTCTTGCTGCTCAATCCTCACATCTCATAGGTTAACTGACTTGCTTAATGCCCTACTCGGCACTGGCCGAACTGACAATCCCATATCTGTCGCTGATCTAAACGAAAAAACAGTAAAGGTCATGGGGAACTGGGATTTTTGATTCAAAATCGATTTCACAACAGCTGTTGGGATGCCGGAGTAGGGAACAGTTCGGGCCATGTGCAGGAGACGTGACCTTATTTGAGCGTTTGCAGTTAGGCCAGCCGCACTCACGCCTGTCTGGGATCCAAAATGTCCGCGTTAACAACCAACCCGTGGGGCATTGAAACAGCACATGGCTCGTCCACCGTCTTGTCGCTGGGGTCTCTCCTGACTGTGCAGGGGAGGTGGGGGGTGGGGGGTGATTACACCAAGCTCAGCAGCACTGTGTTCTGTTTGACTGGTCCGAAATTAAACATCTGCCCTCGCCTGCTCCCCCCCCCCTTCTCCACCTCGCGCACGCATCAGTGTTTCATTTGAGACTCGATCCAAATCTTCGACAGGCTGCATGCAGACATGGGCAATGGCAAAAGAGGGGGAGGGGAAAAGGAGGGGGGAGAGAGGACGGCACTAAGCGAAGAAGTCGGCCTAAGTTACTAGGCCACCTCGTCAGGCTGAACTCGGAGCCATTTGCCAGCCACCACGATCCGCTCCCTTCCCCCTCCTTCCTATCGGACTGAAAGAGCTAGACAACCGTAGTGCGGCGCATGCGCTTAACTCAGAGTTCTGGTAATTCGATCTAATTGGGCGCAGAATTCGGCCGGCCAGGCCCTCTGGGGACGGACGGGGATTTAACCAACCTGCCACAGTTCCATTTGCGCTCGCATTATATCCCTTAAGCGCGGCGCCGAATACGAAGCTCAGACAAAGTAGCGGCCCTTTGAAGCATGCGCACCTATCTACAGATATTGTATTTGGAATGGTGATTGTGAGGGCATCAGAACAATCAAATCAGTGCGCTGAATCATACAGAACATCAGTATTTTGTCTGATTTATTCATCTTCATTTTTTTGAATGATTTTCGTCCACATGTCGGCCCCTCACTACGCTTAGGTGTATGTGTATAATCTGAGGAAGCAGTCATTTCAAACGCACCAGAAAACACTGCAGAGTTTGCTTCACAAACTAAGAGCTCGCTAGGGATGCCCTGTATGGCACGGGAATAGGAACTACTCCGCGCGCCTAAAATAGGTGGCCTTACGGTAAATTTCAGGAAGGGTAAATATACCCGTGTCTTCACGCTAACATAAAACAAAACTTTGACCTTTATCTTAACCCCAACCCTGCACTAAAACTAAACCACGATAATAACCTTGACCCTTAGCCTCATCCTGACGCTAACCCCACTTCTAAACGTGAACTCAAACTTAAATGTAACCATCGACTTAACCCCAACCAGCACTTTAATCCTAAACATAATTTCCTCGGAATTTAGCGCAAAGCCACATACATTGTTGGTGGTTCCCTTTTCTGTATCCTGTTTGGGCAGCCATACAAGACATTCTTACCCTGAGCTCAAATGATGTCAGCGAATTCTTTAAATGGGAAACGCAACACGAATTGACGACCTTGAGGTAACCCTAAAATTATTGCCTTCCCTTTGAAGCAACAGATAAATAATACTTATTATTCAATTTTTATAAACTGGCCCCCACTTCTGTGGAAAAGAGCACAGTAAGAATAGATGAAATCTAAAAACCGAATCTTGTCGCCAGCGCGAAGACAGGTTGAGGTGAATAGGCGAGTCCCAGATTCTTGTTGCAAATAAAATGCAGGCACGATAATTGAATCGGTAGGTGGTTAATCGGAGTTGTTGTACTCGTATAGGAGCCTGTAATCAGAGACTATGATGGTACAATAAGTGGGCCGTGTTGTAGTTAAGGCTCGTAGTACTGGCCACGACTGCACTGGGCTCATGCCGTCTAAATCACAGTGCCTATTGATGGAGTTGGACAACGAGTCGTCTCTCCAAACAGCCAGTCTGTGTTGAAGTACTCGCGAGTTGAGTAGTCGTGTTGCCTGTTCTGTATAATGGCAGGGAAATTCATAGCATGAATTTGATAAGCTATACACGATTGCTCACCTGCCTCCAGGCGGTCCTTCAGCTACATGATTCTGATACGCATAGTAGCTGGCAGACCATGCCAAACTCAGCTTCATTGCGCTTACTTGCTTCTGATTCATTCTATACGGAGTGTTGGTGGCCGTCTAGCGTTTGTTCTTCATGGGCCTGCACCGAGGCAAGTGCTGATGGAGTTATTTGGATAACTGTTCCTTTAAAACTGGTCCCGAGGCTGCTGCAATATTTGGACTCGTCCATCCGATTGGCTGAAGTGTGTTTTGTACCCCTTGGAAGAGCGTCCTAACAAAGCTGCTTTTGTGGACCACCATGTGGTTGTGGCGATAGCTGAGGACCTGCGTTGTTTTAGGCGTCATTTTGTACATAGTGGCGCTCATTTCCCCAGTGAGTCTGTGCGTGAAGAAGAGAAGGCAATTGGTTGGCGTTTTCTTCTTCGCTTTTTCACTGAATGTCGGGGAAATGCCGTTAAGCAAGTCCTGAAGGCCTTAACGGTAACCTGAACGTACCTTTCACGCATCGGGACCAAAACACCGGTTCATGGTAGTTGAAAGCGACCTTTACCAGTTTTTGTGGGACAAGGTCTGCCACAAGGCTGGATACTGGGAAACCTTACGATGCTCCGTCGATTTGCTCGGATTTCCTGTCCTTGAAGTTGAGGAAAGTTCGCTGTCAGAATGAAAGTTGTACTAGATGCTCAAACTTTAGAGACAACCTCGTTTCATTGTATTTATGTACGAGCCGTCTGCGTAGAATATCACGCTCCAATTTCGATGGAATAAAGGTGAATCGTCAACCTACGCCATAAGCTCAGATTACGGGGACATTTGCTTGCCCGAAAGCTCAAGATAAGCTACCTACCATTTCAGTGCTCATGCGTTCATCTTCTTCTTCGCGAAAATAGGCAAAGTTAAAAACTGTCGTTGGTGAGATTTCAATAATTTATTTGACTCACCAATTCTGATAAAGTAAGCTGACTGTCCAACCGTTTGATTGAAAGAGAAGATGCGATAGCTGAAACAATAAGTTTATTTGCCTGAAATGTTGACTTGGGTACCGACTGACAAGCAATTATCGTGAACCTACGACCCCCAGTGAGGGAGCAGTTAAGAAGGATAAGATACGATCAATGGAGCAAGAAGTTTATTGTGCTGAAGTTTCGAATTCTCACTCAGCTTGATAGTGCGTTATAAGGAATATGGTCGAAACTGTTGAGGGCGCAAGAAAATTAAATGTCAGACAGTAGGACAGGCCAGGCACTCTAAATTCATTTCGGTTTGGTTTGGTTTCTCACAAGTGTTTTCAGAAGAGGCATCGTTAATGATTTACCGAGGAGTGGAAAATCCTACGTTCCAGCTGAGTGCCCATGGTGCGCGGAAATACACAAAAAGGGCGTTCGGCTGCTTGCCTGACAAAACATCACCTCCCAAACTGCCGTTCATATAAAGCAAAGGTATTACCGTCTTTTGGCCCTAACATGCCGCTTGACTGCGGGAAATTCGGTTCAATTGGGTGCAATGACTGTGGGAAGATGGTTGTGGCGTGTAGGCAGGAATGACCCTTTCATGATAGGTGTAAATCGCCTGTTACTTTTAAATCTGCCGTATTTCCATGACATAGGAATCTAATTGTGCTTTCTCAAGGCAAGTCAAAATCCAGCACTCTATCACTGAGGCGTGAGGGCATTCTTGGTGGTCAGCGAAGAAGGTCTAAAACAGATGAAGACAACAACTGTGGGCGTTGAGTACCCTCTCCAAAGTCACTCGAGGAGGGAAACTTGCAGGTTTACCTTTTTATATCTTTTGGAATAAGTATCTTTGGGTTTCATGTGTTCGCTAGTTGAGGAACTTAAGGCCAATGCGAAATATTATTAGATGAACAATGCCAGCAAAGACAATGGAGACTGGAATTGTCATTTCTGGTGCATTAGCCATCAGCAGCCAGTCATACCCTACCCCAGGTGGTGCCCTATCCGAGATTCAGAACGGGACGAACGCGTTCCGTTAGCGATCGGTGAGCGTTCATCAACGAATGTAAATATTCCCTATCTAAACTTGTAAGAAAACCTACCCATTGGACTTTGGATAAACAGGTCGCGGGTTTGAGCCTCAGGTGGGGCACCCCCTGGGGTTTGTTATGACTGGTTGATGGCGGCTAATGAGCCAAAAATGGCAATTCCAGCCTCCCTTTTCTTTACCGGCATTGTTAATCTGCCTTTACTACTACTAGATGCTGTGCAGTTGTTGGGGGAGTTCGAGAGTGTCCCCCAAGGCAGAACGGGACTAGTTAGTTCCGTTAACTATAGGTGAGCGTTCATCCATGAATACAGTCAATATTCCCGATCTAAATCGGTAAGACAACGCGCCCGTGGCTTAATGGTTAGAACGTTGGACTTCTGAGCAACGGGTTGCTGCCTATTCTACTACTAGCCACCGTGAAGCTGCTAGCGGTGCTCAGGATTGAACCTCAAGGCAGAGCGGAATGAATGAGTTCTGTGAGCGATCGGTGAGCGTTCATCAATGAACCACTGTGGTCGGAGCACTGGTTTGACATCTGCTACTTTGAGCTTGGGTGAAGTAAAAGAAACAGGTTACCATAAAAACCAGGGAGATCGTAACAATATTTTATAGGTTATGCATCATAATCAGCCAGCCAATCGCCAATAACAGACTAGGAAGACCTGACAATTTGAGTCTCATGGCGTGGATGTCGGAAAATGAAACAGAAACAACCCTTTATTTTCACTTCTATTTGCCAGTGATCCTCTCTGATTGTCAATCGGTCATTGTCTTGCGAAACCAGCGAGGATTTCTGATCGGCTCTTCATGGTCAGATGGCAAGCTTTTTTCCTCCCGCAATAAATTCAGATCACTAGACATCATTAGCACCTGACTTTGAGTAGGCTCATGTTAAGCCCATAAAATAATTTTTCAGTACGAATAGCGAGGGAGAGGACCTGTATGACCAAGTAAATCGTGAATGCGTCGCTCATCTGTTTCAGTGAGGTGCATTATTCGCGGCTTCTCAATATTGTCTCCTTACCCGAGCTTGCAGTTTTCGACATATAGTTTTATGCCGAAACGTATAAAGGCACTGATGAACTTTGCAGACAAAGATAAGGGAGACGAACCCAAATCATTCGACCACCGAGCAATAATTAAACCTTTGAATCTCCCACAGTATTGTTCGGCATGGTATGGTCTGTACCCACCGACCCGGGATGAAACTTCTGAAAAGCAACTCGCGTTGGGCTGATGAGGGAAAATAAACCCAAAGCGACCCCGCCAGTGTGTATTGTATTTGTTGTCAAGCCTTATTGACTATTGCCTGCTAGTCACCAGGTGACCAACCGCGTGGATTTCGAGTCTTAGCCTCAAAACAACAGGAAATTTTATTTCCATCCTTTACTCGAGGTAGCTTAACACAAGTAACCCTCATTTGAATATCCAGGTGTCGTTTAAGTTTCCAACCGCGGGTGTACGAAACACGGTAAAAAGTGCGAATTCTCGAATAAGCTTCGCAGTGCAGCCTTCTCACGAGGGACAGCTGTTTTAATTCTATTGGTTGAAGTGTGGGGTGTAGGGGTACTAGTTAGGGGCAGCACCACACAGCTTGCATTTGGTCGCTCCATTTGTCTCGTACAGGTGGTGAATGCTCCTGTGGCCGCCTCTAACTGGTACCCAACTCTCACCTGTGGCTCCTTGAAGTTGGGTTCTTCCCAGCGGCCACACCCGGGCA
>WEDG01012419.1:0-13672 GCA_017591395.1 Schistocephalus solidus | reverse complement strand
AATAAATATCAGCGAAATGCATGATATCGAACTTACCATGGGCCATTTGCATTCCTACTTCATAAGCATAACTGAAACATCGTTAAATTAGCAGATACCTGACGTATAAGTTAGGCTGGGTAGATTTTAGCTTATACACATCAATTGAAGTGGAGTTATGGGATGAGGGAGTCGTAATTTTCATGCAAGATGCCATTCAATACTTCCCGGATTGGTCTTCAAAAAGTCGGACCACATTCACAAAATACTTGAGTTTAAAGTTAAATAACCCGACCACGTGGATTGCCATATTTTCATGGCATAATACCCCGAGGACGGCAGGGGGACAGGGAATATGCATTAATCACAAATGGAAAGCAAATTTGCCACAACAAATACTTCTTAATAGTTGCAGTTTTTAACCGTCCAGAAATCTACCAGAAACTGGTGAACTGCCCACCATCGCTAACGCATTCGAATGAACATTTCTTCAGCTTGTAGCCGACAAATTACTAACCAAACACCTACCTGTGGATATACCGTTCCAAAATGGATAACATTCAAGCTGCTTGGATCTCATCACTAGTAGAGATGAAAATTGTATACTTGCATTGTGTGCTCCCACGTCTCTTGGCTAAAATTATTAGTGCGTTCATGTTTTGCAGTACCGTTTTTTTCTATACCTGAAATTGGAGCAGCTTGGGAGGAAAATGCATGGAAAGGGGATCATATCAAAATGAAAGAAATACTGAATGTTATAGATAGGAGCCCTGCACATGTACCTGGCCTAAACGCTGCTTTATTCTTCCTTAGGAACTTCGGGTACAGATTGAACGCCAAAATAACAATCACTAGAAGATGAGCAAAGTTCAAACCGAACGCACAAGACGTGCGGCCTTGATTCGAAGCACAAAGGTTAGTTGACATGCACTCATGTCTTAAATTACATCATAATTGATCAAGCCTTTTAAAATATCTCAAAGAATGTCAGTAAAATTCAATCGATCTATAAAAGATATGTAATTAAAGGATTTTTGAAAGTTATAAATATCCTTCGCCGTAGCCTTAAAAAGCCTCTGAATCGACCGGCGCTTTGCTGGCCTATTAACCCGAATGCTCATATTACCCGCTTGGCCACTTTTTGCACGGCCCCATCCTGTTATGGAACGATGTTCGTAAAACTGCTACAAATTGTGTCACTAAAATCAAGGTTTTTATCGTAATAGACACAGGAATATACATGCTCTGAATTTGTTATCCAGCATTCAACTGAGCAAGCCAAAGTATATACAAATCGGCCGAATGATAAGATTTTCCCAGTTAAGCTGACAATTATCATTCTGGAAAAATTTTCCCAGGAGATTACGAGGGAAGGAGTCTCACCGGGGATATGCGTCCCACCACTACATGCTATTTTCGATAAGATAATCTTTGAGCACCAAATACAGAGCAATTTTCTTAGACCTCTAATGTGAGTAAAACCTATTTTTAGTGTGTAAGTTTACAATCTGGTGGAACGGTATGCTAACACATAAGTTCGTCAACAACGGTATACCTGCAGTTCACAAATCATTTTTAATATATTTTGCAGCTTTGTTTAATTCAATTCATTGAGGGAAATAGGCATGAGCCTTTGAGTACCCTATTTTTAACGTGAACTTAAATGCGGTGTACGGAGAAACCATTTAGGTTGAAACAGGACACACATGATCATGAACTTTGTCAATAAGGGCGTGAGTCTGGAGCGTTAGGTAAATCCCTAATCGCTCCGGTTCATTTTTGAAAATAAATCTGTCAAAGGTTCCAGTTAAAGCTAGCTTTTTTAGAATTTATATTTGGCTAGCACCAGGAAAACACTGTCAAAACAAATATAAGCCACGAAATAAAATTATGGCAGTGTGCTAAAAAATTTACAAATATGTAATAATGTGGGCAGAACCTGTCCTGTTAGGGCAATAGTGAGTTATGTTTTCAATTAATTGTGAACTTAAAAATAGGCCCTGAAGAAAACTCCTACCTTGAAAATGGAAGAAGAGTTCAATAGGCCTCCATTTTCGAATTGAGGGTTGGAGAAAAAACTACTTCTGAAAATTAGGTAAGGTAGTAGAGTAGGCTAATACTGCATTAGAATTTCAGAATGAGGTAATGAAACGTCGATCAAGTTCGTTATTTTTTTATATTATTTAGAATTTATATTTGGATAGCACTGGCAAGGAACCGTCTAAACAAACATGAGCATCGAAATAAAGTCACTTAAGTCACTTCAAGTCACTTTATTGAGGGAATTAGGCTTTCGCCCTTGAGCTCCCTATTCACATGCAAAAATTTCAATAGTATAAACGTTTACAGTGATAAATCTGACAAATTAAAATGTAGGGTCATCGATACGTGTTAGCCAGGCGCAAGCTGCCACTGTTTACACAATCTTCCTTATATTTACAATATTTTCTCAGAAAATGAGTATCTAGTTTGAATTTAAATGTGTCAACAATTTCTAAAAAAACACCTCGTCAGGGATTCCGTTCTATGCTCTAACGACGCCCTGCAAAAAGGCGTTTTGACGGACTTCCGTGTGGACCAACTTCCTCTGCAGTTTATAGGGATGACCCCGCAGATGATCCATTCCAGCTAATTCGAAGAAGTCACCAAATTATAGGGCACTCTTGCGGCCTCTGACAATCCGGAAGATTTGTATGAGGTCACCGCATAGTTACATGTAATTGAGAGGAAACAAATCAAGTTCAGGTAGTCCGGCTTCGTAAAGCATATGACCAAGATTCTTGACCAACTTCATAGCATTCGCCTGCACTCGTTCCAGCTGTATATCATCCTTCATAAACCACGGACGTCAGGCCTGGACGGCATATTCCAAGCTAGAATGAACAAATTTCCCGTAGGTTTTCGGAAGAGTTCCTGTCGCGCGTTTAGCTGCCTTTAAATATTGTGCAGATGGTGAGAGTGAGGAGGTTGTGAGAACACCGAGGTCCTTCTGTTTCTCGACAATCGAAAGGGGCTGCATATTGTAAAGATATTAGTAGGAATCATTCTCCTCACTGGTCCTTCCGGTACGGAGTCGTAGGACCATATACTTCCCAAAGAGCCAACAATCAGACCAGTTGCTAAGATGGTTGAGAATCCCCTGAAGTGCGTGCCTTTCGGAATCAGATCTGATGACTTTCCACAATTTAACATCGTCCGCAAACATGATGGCATGCAGCCCAGGTCGTCAACACAGTCTTTGATGTACACTCAGAAGAGTAACGGTCCTAAAACGGAGCATTGAGGGACACCACTTAGAACCGGAGTATGTGTTGACTTTGAGTTATCGACGCACACAGTTTGCAATCTTCCTGTAAGAAAGTCTGCGGTATATGTCAGCAGCATTCTTTTTATGCCAATTTCAGATAATTTGTAGATGAGACGTTTGTGTGGGACACTGTCAAACGACTTCTCTAAATCAGTGTATATGACGTCAACCCTACCATTTTCGTCCAGTGCACGAGTCCACTGCTTTGTGGAGAGTAATAAACTAGAAAGACAGGAGTGATTCAGTCTGAAACCATGCTGGAAATCTGAGAGTAATTGGTTTTCCTAAAAGAACTTCATGGTTGCCTTCTTGATTTTTGATTACATTATTTTACAGCAAATGGAGGTTAGGCTGAGAGGCCGATAATTGTTGACATAAGATCGAGCAACACTCTTGTATATGGGGTATATATTTGCTGCCTTCTATTCGGATGGCAGTTTTCCTGATTCAAATGATGAAGTAAATATATGCGCTAGTGGTTTGAACAGTTCACTGGCCAGTTCTTTCAAAAACTTGACCGGTATATCGTCCGGACCAGATGACTTCGCTTCTTTTAGATTTAGCAGTTCTCGTTCCACGAGAGGTTCCTGGAAGAGTATATATTCAAGCACCAGACCAGCGTCTATAACAGCACTGTTGACGTGGTCAAGCTGAAGTTCCGGTTCTCTAGTGAATACCGAGGCAAAAAACCGACCTAAGTACTCGGCTTTGTCGCAATTTTCAACGACTTCAACACCATTCGCATCCATGAGTACTGCTACTGGGTCCTTGTTTTTTAATCAACTATTGATATAATGGAATAATTTTTTTGGTTTATATTCAGCCTGTTGAATAATTCTTGATTCATAGTTCTGCCTTGCCTAACGAATCATTTTTTTACAGCGTTTCTTTGATGACGAAATTCTTTGAGATACTCTGCTGACCTTTTTTCCCTGAATACCTTCCATTTTATTATTCTTCTTCTTCTTTAACTGCCTGTTAAGTTCTCTTGCTAACCAGGCGGGGCGACTATTATTTTTTTGCACCTTCACTGGACAAAAGCGTTCAATCAGATCGAGAGTTACTGTCTTAAATGATCGCCAGTCATCCTCTGAATTCCCTTTTAGCAAACAATCCCATCTCATAGACATCAGTTCTTTCCTCATAGCGTTAACATCAGCCGTCCATATATTTCGCTTGCATTCCGTTCCATTTTGGCACTGAGAATAAAGTAAGTAATCCCACATCAGCGTACTATGGTCACTCTTACCGAGGGGTGCAGTAGAATACACTTCATCAATGCTAGTTAAGTCCTTCGTAAATACTAGGTCCTGGCAATTTGCTCTCTGGTTCTCTTTAAATCTCGTTGGTATGTTAACCTTCTGTACCAGAGTTTGGTCGAGAGTGAGATCCATTAGCTTGTGGCAGAAGGAAGTTGGTGAACCATTAACTGTCAGATTTATCCAGTCTACTAAAGGTGCATTAAAATCTCCAGCAATAAGCACCTCCTGGTGACTTGCTCCTTTCTTGAGCAAATGGGGGAGGGACTCATCAGCTGCACTTGGAATGTTCGGTGGTCTGTAGATCGTCAAGAATTGGAGGTTTTGTTGTTATGACAATGTGTGCAGATAAAATGTACAATACTTAATAATGTAGAAAGAACTTGTCCTGATAGGTCAACAGTAAGCGATGTTTTGAGATTAATAGTAAGGAAGAAAGATAGGCAGTGAAAAAACTCGTACTTTAAAAATTTAGGCAGAGTTCAATAAGCCTTCATTATCGAATAGAAGGTAGGAGAAAACACTGCTTAGGGAAATAAGGTCATGTGGTAGAGTAGGGTAATTACACAGTATTTTATTTTATTTATTTATTGGCAGTTTACAGGCAAGGTCAATAAAAATATACAAGCTGACAGTGAAAAAAACTCCTGATCGTTGTTTCAGGTGTTTTCAGGAGAAAAACTGCAGCTTATTGAGTAATTAAAGTTCTGGACAAAGACGCGTTAACACAGGTGCCCGGTGAAGAACCTCTCCATTCAGTGTTACGGATCCGATATTCTGCACCAGCAGCTATTTCGGCGAGCGGCTGTTCGCTGTCGACTGAGAAATAAGCCGATTGAGGTCTGCAGAGACAGTAATATTGCCCTCAGCATGAAGACCGGCACAGGATTCAGAGTCCATGAACGCCATCAGAACCGAAGAGAGCTTCAACAGAGTCGGCACCCAAAAGTTTTGGAAGGTGTCCTGAATGTAGAAAACTAGTGACAGTTCGCGTAAACAAGGGATAGCTTTGCTGAATTTTGATACTTTTAGGTAACTTATTCCAGATTGCTATAGCGTTCACCGAAAAAACTGTCGGTATCTAACTGTGCGTGCCAAAGGAAGAAATAAAAATACATCTTGATGACTGGTGCGCCGAGAGTGGTCGAGGTGCCTCAGAGATATAAGGGGGTTAAATGTACGACTGTTCTGTAGTTTAAACAGTAAAAATAGTCCCTTCTGTAATCTGCGAAGCCACAGCGGGTCAAGGCTTGTAAGCTCACAGCGTTGGTGGTAGGACAGGTTTCGGTGATCTGAATAGAAAACTCTTTTTGTAAAGAAGTGCTGGACGGATTCTATCTTCTTTCGTTCACTAGCGTGCAGAAGACTAAATAGAAACGAGCAGTATTCCAGACTAGGCCTGACATACATTTTATAGAGGCTGATTCTAATTTTTACGGTTTTGAAATTTCTGAGAATAAACCCAGTAGTTTGGCGTGCTTCGAGACAATCAGGGCACTGTGCTCTGACAGATTAAGACTACTAGAGTATGATATGCCCAGATCCTTTATAAGTCGGGACACGTTTAGATCGTGACCGTTTATGCTTAGGTGGGGGTGATGGTTGTCGCCAATAACCATCACGGAGCACTTTTGCCAAGAAAGTGAGAGGCGCTATGTGCGACACCACTGAGCAAAGGCCTGAAGATCCGTTTTTAAGAGCTTAAGCACGATGTTGCGATCAACCGGTTTATATTGATAGGCAACTTTTAAATCGTCAGCGTACATAAAGGGCCTACCATACTGAAAACAATCAGGAACATCGTTGACAAAGAGGCAAAATAGAAGCGGGCCGAGCACGCTGCCCTGAATAACTCCGCTCCTCACATGCGTGGGGTTGGAGATAACATCAGAAATTTTAACCCGTTGTGCGCGAGCATTCAAATAGGAAAATATTAAGTTCAGAAGCTTGTAACCTATGCCGAAGGAGGCAAGTTTCAGTAGAAGATCATGGTCAACACGATCAAAAGCCTTAGTTAAATCGAAGTAAACGGTGTAAATTGCAAAACCGCTGTCTCTAGATTGTAGCACAGATTGTAGATTGTAGCATTTCAGAATGAGATAATGAAACATCGAGATGGGTCATTCTTTAGATCACTTAGGGTGTATAAAACAAAATTTCACGAAAATGCGTCATAGAACTTGAGGCCCCAACATCTTAGGATCCCGAATTGAATTCTAATGATGGTGAGTGTCCAACGGAACGTCAGCGTTTTGGACTGTGGACCACCGAATGTGTACGCCTGAATGACATCATCGTTTGGATGACTGGTGATATAAGGAGACATCATGGTTCATGGGGGACTCGAGGTAGCGAAAATATAATTTCAAGAGGGTCACTTAAATTCCCGATGGTCCTCTTTCTGAGTCAAAGTGAAAGCTGCTATGAAAAGATGAGGAACAAAAAATGTTAATAGACTCAGTGCTACGATAAATTTGCAGTCTTCGCATTAATGCAGATAGACTAGTTGATGACCTTATTTCGATTTGCAAGTTATTCCAAAGAAAGCTATACCAAGAAGCAAATAATGGAGAGCGCTTACATGGGGAGGATGCAGGGCAAAGTATAACAAATGTAGAATTTCGTAAGTTATAAGGAAGACTAACGGGGGTAATTGCAGAAAGTTTGGGGAAAGTTAAGCTATTTTTTGTCTGAAAAGGAGACAAAAGCCTGCTTTCAGTCTCCTGACGCAAAGAAATTTTAGTTTCATTAGCTGGCATCTTGTTGAGTAGGAAGTAGTTGAAAGAGTCGGAAACAGGAGTTTTTTTAAAATTTCTTTGGAGATTTTCAATTTTTGAACGGCTAGATTCGCTCATTAAACCGAATAAAGGACAGCAAAATTCAAGAATGGGAAGTACAAACGTGCGATAAAGTCCTACTTTGATTTCAGGAAGGTAGAAATTATAGAAAATAAAGCTTCAAATCTGAGCATCTTTGACCGTAATTCTATCGGCATTAGGAAAAAGCTCTAATTTTTTGGTGTAGCTTAAGCCCAAGTCCTTGATGGAGGAGCATTCAGTCAAAGGGAAACCTTTAAAAATAACAGGATGCGGCAGTCTTACAGGCCCAAAACTCATGTAACGATAATTAGAAGGTGAGAACTCCATAAGACATATGGATCTCCAAGCCAAATGTGCGTCTAAGTACATAAATTAAAACTTGTAAATGAATGAATTTGTTCTATGCATCGTTTGCTCGTAGACTTAGAGAAGGAATTCACGTTTTTGAGATCAGCAGCATAAATTTAAGATTGAGAATGTTTAACTATCAATTAAATATCATTTATGTAAAGTAAAAACAACAGAGGCCTAACATAGTACCTTGAAGGACATCACTCGCAATTGGCGTAGCACTTGAGTATGAGGACCCCACTAAAACCTTTTGCTTTCGATCAGATAGGTATGATCTATTAAAGTCAGTTAGGGGACTACGAAATCCTATAGCCTCTAGTTTACCTAGAATTCGTCAATGAGGCACTTCATCAAATGCCTTACTAAGTTCAAAATCGATAACTTCTACAGATATATGCTCATTTAGAAGAGTTGTGAGTAGATTTATAAAAGACACAGGGCAGATTTCACAAGAATGGTCCGGTAAAAAGCCATGTTGAGAGGAGTTTAAAATTGTATTACTTATGCAAAAATCCGTAATTTTTTGCAATCGGTTTTTCAAATAGTTTAGCAAGAGAGGACATTTTATTAACACCGCGATAGTTATGAATTGCAGAGTGGGAGCCAGATTAAACACTGGAAATATAATAGAAGTTTTCCAATAATCGGGGAAATATTATGAGAAAAATGGGGAATAATTTGCTCAGTAACGGCCGAAAATATCTTAATTGTTTAATAAAGCGATTTGGAATGTTATCAGTCCCAACATTATGTGATTTTTAGGTGAGCCATCTCTTTTTGAATACTTGAAGGCGATAAATTTATGGTTGTTAGCTATCTAACCAACCATTTATTTCAAATTCAATTTCACATATGTGAATTTGAATTTGAAAGCAGAGCGATTGAGAGAGTGATGCTAGTTTCAATGGTAAAGTGTTTGGCAAAAAATGAATTCAACAATTCTGCTTTGCCCAAATCATCTGTAACGAAATTTTTATTACAGTCAAGAAAAGGCGGAGTGACATTCAGATGCTTAGCCGAAGATCGAATATAGAAGACTTGAGCAACAGATTTGGAAGTATAAGCAGCACTTAATGCGCGAGACTCCCTATGCCTATCTCGCGTGCGTCTAATTTTAAAGGCTTATTCAAATATTTCTGCTTTCCTTAAGTGAACTGATGATGAGCATTTAGACGGATCGTTAAGTTGCTTTCGTAATATTTTAAGTCTCCTTTGGAAAAAATGTGGAACAGTAAACAAGGCTGAATTTAAATTAAAAAATCTTAAGCGTTATAAAAGCCTGGATTTTTTCTGTAAGGTTCAATTCAATTCAATTCAATTCAATTTATTGAGGGAAATCGGCATGGGCCTTTGAGTACCCTATTTGTAACGTAACATTAAGTGCGGTATACAGAGAAACCGTGTGGGTTGCCAAGGTACAAAAGGCGGTCATAAAATTTGACAAGTGGTGCACGACTCTCGAGGGTTAAGATAAATGCCTCATCGCTCAGGCTCGTTGCGGAACATAAAACTGTCAAGGTTCCTTTTAAAGCTTTCCAGCGATGGTGACATCACAACGTCTTCAGGGAGGGCATTCCATGGTTTAACCACTCTGACAGAGAAGGAGAACTTGCGCACATCCAGTCTCGCCTGCTGGACACGCAGTTTCAATGGGTGACCTCGGAGATGGGTCGTGGTGGCAAATTCAAAGAAGTCCGAGAATTCCAGGCAACAATCCAATCCCTTCACAATGCGGAATGTCTGCAGGAGATCACCACGCATTTGCCTATAACTCAAAGGGAACAGATTAAGATTCATTAGGCGGGTTCTGCAATAGCTAGTGAAAAATATTGGATCGTTAATTGAAAATATTTTATACCAATCTAGAGTGTTTACAAAATTATTAATAAATTCATGGTTTGTGTTAGCAAAGTCGAGGTAATTGCATTTAATCTCAGGTTGGAAAACTACAGTAAATAAGTGCGTTTTCACTTGTAAATAGATCACGATGGAAATAAATAGTGTGGACGTCATTTTTAAAAATTGAATCTCAAAAACCGTTGTTTCTAGTCACTGAAATAACCAGTTGGGACATGTTTCAAGATTTAAAAATATCGACAAATTTCCGAAGTTTTGTCGGAGAGGAATTTGCCTGCCAGTCAATATCTCGCATATTAAAATCGCCTACGCGTATTTTGACATCAAATAGAGTCCCTTGAACTTTTTCAAACAGTTTACAGAGCTCGCTTTCATTGCCAAAATAAGATGAAGGATAATAGACACAGCCAATTACCGCTTTTTATTAATTAATTATTTATTTTTTTTATTGCCACTTTACAGGCAAGGTCAAAAGGGATATACAGTATGGGGTCGAGCTGACAGTGAAAAAAACTCCTGATCGTTCTGTAAAGTGTTTTCATGAGAAAAAACTGCAGCTTGTTGAACGGATTAAAGTTCAGGACAGGGAAGTATTGACACAGGGGCACGGTGAAGTATTTCTCCTGTCATTGTTGTGGATCAGATTTTTTGTACTAGCAGCAGGTATGCTGGCGAAAGGGTGCTCGCTGTGGACTGAGGAATAACCCGATTACGGGAGGATGACTGAAACAAAGCACACATTTCCAGAAAAGGACGAAATGCTCAACTGAAAGGGGAAATGTACAAAGGATGACTTAATATAAAGAAGGCTACCACCACTACGTTTTTCAGCGTGGTCTTTTTGGTAAAAATTGAAGTTACCTATAGCAAGTGTCCAGTCGGAAACAAGATAAGGTGCCCAGGCTTCAGTGATGCACAGCACATCTGGAACAAGCTCAAAAGCTACGGTTCTAAGCTCTGTCTTATTTACAACTGATCTCGCATTGAGTGAAACTAAACTAAGCGTATTCCTGAGCTGCTGTTACGTTCAACAGTTTTTATTAAAAAGGGAGATTTGGTGGCGGAGAATAAAACTGGACAGAATAAACAACAGGTGGGATCAAAATTGCTCTGGTCTACACTTTGTCGAAATATTACTGTTAAAAGAACTGCGATTATTGTACGATGGCATATTTGGATAAAACCATTTAAGGGAAGGCTATATTGTGGCTAAAGAAAGAAAGGGGTGGCATAGATATGATATTTTGAGGGAAGTTAGCATAAACTGACGGAAAACGTGCATTTGAAAAAGGAATAAATGATTTCGAAAAACTGATGACATAATAAGAAGACTTAAGTATTTGTTAATTTTTGATACTTTTTGGGTAGGGAAAAATGCTAACGTGAGCGTTCCTATCTTTTATAGATGCTGAGGTGTTAGAAAGTTTCCAATCGGTGATGAAATTACTGATTTTGACACCTGGCTTAGCAAATGACTCAAATTTACTGTGGTTTTTCTAAGGTTTACTAGGTTTGACAAATAAAGGAGGCATGATTTGCTTGGAAGGGGAACGAAGTGGCGTTGACGCGATTCATTTCGAACCAGGAAAAAGGTGAACAGGTGAAGATTCAAGTGGAATCGAAATTCCTGTTTTTCCGGAGGAGTGTGGGCTTGCATTAGCTAGAGGGCCAACCTCTGAGATTTCTGTTGTTATTGAAGACGTAGACCTTGGCTTCTTGTTTGCTAATGAGAGTGTAACCCGACGTTCCATAGGGGTTTATCTCTACAGATAAACAGCTTGTTTTTCTTCGAATTTTGAGCTGAGTCTTCATGCTTACAGAAAATAATGCCTACTTCAATCGCCGAAAAACGTCTGACCAGAATCAGTGGGTTTTTGCTATGAGAAGACAACCTTTTAGATTCCGCGACTTTAAAGTTAAATTTGCGAAAATTCCCATGAGAAAAGGAAATAAAATGCGACGTCAAGCGGATTTTTTTCTTAGGGACATTTTTTTAAACAAAGTCGAACCTTCTCTTGTGTCGGTTATATGACTCAGTACTAACCATGTTTATAAACGGCTCAAGTTTCTCGCATTGTTGCGAAGTGAGTGAAGACAACATTCCATCAAAAATGGTACCGAGGTTCCTGAACAGAGAACCACATTCAGACATAATAAAATTAAAATTTTCCAAGGCGTCAAGGT
The DNA here is from genome assembly GCA_017591395.1 of Schistocephalus solidus. NCBI lineage: Eukaryota > Metazoa > Platyhelminthes > Cestoda > Diphyllobothriidea > Diphyllobothriidae > Schistocephalus > Schistocephalus solidus. The sequence continues at coordinate 1,916 of WEDG01012419.1, read as the reverse complement.
CTAGTTTCTTCATGTTTATGGTGGGCTGCTCTTGTTGAAGTTTAACTTTAGGAGGAGATTTGAGTCTAAGTTGTGACTGAGGTTTCATATTGAGTTTAAAATATCAGTATTCTTTAAAGTGATAGTACGAAAATAAAATTGTCACTAAGGACGTTTTGCATGGAAGGTGCGGTGACAGCGCGGGCATTTTGGAAGGGCCTGGATATTGGCGATGTCGGTCCGGGGCGCTGGTGAATTTCGTGCCGCTCTTTTGGCTTTGGCAGCGGCGATCCTGTTGGCTTCGTAGATTGCTGCCAATGTCTTCACTATTCTCCTCCAAGCCAATCGATTCTGGGCAAGGTCCTCCCAGGACTCTGGGTTGATCTGCAATTGCTTCAGGGAGGTCTTCAGAGTGTCTCTTTAGCGTAGTACTTGACCCCCTTGTCGACGTGAACCCATGGTGATATCTCCATAGAAGAGTCGTTTGGCTAGCTTTTCATCGTCCATCCGCACAAGGTGACCGCCCCAGCGCAGTTGCAATTGTTTCAACTGAGCGTAAATGCTGAGAATGCCTGTTCGTTCTTGCATTTCCGTGTCTGGTATCCTGTCTTGCCAACTCAGCTTTAGTATTATGCGGAGACAGCTGAGGTGGAAGTGGTTGAGCTTCCGCGCCTGCTTTTGGTAGATCGTCCACGTCTCCGCTCCATACAGCAGCGTCGGCAATATGACAGCTTTTTACATCTTAAGTTTAGTGCTGATGTGGAGACCATGTTGATTCCAGACCACATTTTGCATGCGTCCAAAGGCTTGGCTGGCTTTAGCGATCTGATGGGCGATCTCATCATCGACTTTGGTGCTGCGTGAGAGATTGCTGCCAAGGTACGTGAAGGTATCCACAGATTTAAGTTGGGCGCCATTGACATTGACTTGAGCTGTGGTGTAGAGAGTGTTGGGCGACGGCTGATGCATTAGAACCGTTTTCTAAGTGTTGATGCGAAGTCCAAAGTTGTCCCAGGTGGCAGCAAACAGGTCCATGCTCCTTTGAATTTCCTCTTCTGTCGTTGCATTGAGTGCGCAGTCTTCCGCGAAGAGAAGCTCGTGGATGATGGCTGTAGAGACAGGCGAGTGGTAGTGCATCCGACGTTGGTTGAGGAGTCGGCCGTTCATCCGGTAAGTGATGCGGATCCCGGGGCGTTCTTCATGGTAGGCGTCCGTTAGCATGGCAGAGAACATGAGACTGAAGAGGGTAGGTGCAAGGACGCAGCCTTGCTTCACTCCGTTGTTCACTGCGAATGCTTCGGATATTGTCCCGTTTTCAGTAACGCGCGCCATCATCCCGTCGTGAAGCTGATGCCCCATCTGCGTGAAACGTTCACGACAGCCGAATTTCTGCATTATTTTTTACAGCCTGTCGCAATTCACTGTGCCAAAGGCTTTCGTCAGATCCACGAAGGTAGTGTAGAGGTGAATCCACATCTCCTGGCACTTCTCTTGCAGCTGGTGCGCGGCGAAGATCATGTCGATTGTTCCTTGGTGTCGTCGGAAGTCAAATTGGCTTTCCGGGAGCAGTCCTTGCTCCATGTGAGCGTTCAGGTGATTGAGGAGAATGCGGGTGATTGTCTTTCAGCAACGAGATTCCTCGGTGGTTTTCGCAGAGTTGGCGGTTCCCTTTCTTCTTGTACAGGTGGACATTGGTTGCGTTTTTTAAATCCTTAGGGAACTGCCCTTTAAGCCACATTTCCTGGAACAGCACAGTGAGCCGGTTCCTCAGTTGTATTTTGTATATTTTGAAGGGTTACAGGCATTGCCCTTGATGACCCTTTTGATATAAAACTATCATTCCGTGTGTACAGTCAATATAAAAAAATTTGTACATTTAAAAATGTTTGAGTCAAAGCATAACATAACTTCAAATGCGTGTTCAGAGCTTTAGGCGA
>WEDG01012418.1:0-18032 GCA_017591395.1 Schistocephalus solidus | reverse complement strand
TGGGGTATGGCTGGCTGATGACGCTATAAGCCAGAAATGGCCATTCCAGTCTCCCTTGTCTTTGTTGGTCATGTTATTCTGCCTATATCCTAAGCTGCCTTACGGCTGCTGGCGGGGCTTGAGAGTTATCCCCAAGGCAAAACTGGGACGGTGAGTCCTGTAACTGATCGGTGAGCGCCTACTTACCATAGCTAATATTCCCGATCAAAACCGGCAAGACAACGAGCTCGTGGCGCAGTGGGTAGAGCGTTAGACTTGTGCCCAACAGGTCGCGAGTTCGAGCCTCGGGCGCCGCAGCGCCTGGGGTTGGGTATGGCTGGCTGATGACGGCTAATAAACCAGAAATGGCCATTCCAGTCTCCCTTGTCTTTGTCGGTCATGTTATTCTGCCTATATCCTAAGCTGCCTTACGGCTGCTGGCGGGGCTTGAGAGTTATCCCCAAAGGCAAAACGGGACGAGTGAGTCCTGTAACTGATCGGTGAGTGCCTACTTACCATAGCTAATATTCCCGATCAAAACCGGCAAGACAACGAGCTCGTGGCGCAGTGGGTAGAGCGTTAGACTTGTGCCCAACAGGTCGCGAGTTCGAGCCTCGGGCGCCGCAGCGCCTGGGGTTTGGGTATGGCTGGCTGATGACGGCTAATAAACCAGAAATGGCCATTCCAGTCTCCCTTGTCTTTGTCGGTCATGTTATTCTGCCTATATCCTTAGCTGCCTTACGGCTGCTGGCGGGGCTTGAGAGTTATCCCCAAGGCAAAAACGGGACGAGTGAGTCCTGTAACTGATCGGTGAGCGCCTACTTACCATAGCTAATATTCCCGATCAAAACCGGCCAGACAACGAGCTCGTGGCGCAGTGGGTAGAGCGTTAGACTTGTGCCCAACAGGTCGCGAGTTCGAGCCTCGGGCGCCGCAGCGCCTGGGGTTTGGGTATGGCTGGCTGATGACGGCTAATAAACCAGAAATGGCCATTCCAGTCTCCCTTGTCTTTGTCGGTCATGTTATTCTGCCTATATCCTAAGCTGCCTTACGGCTGCTGGCGGGGCTTGAGAGTTATCCCCAAGGCAAAACGGGACGAGTGAGTCCTGTAACTGATCGGTGAGCGCCTACTTACCATAGCTAATATTCCCGATCAAAACCGGCTAGACAACGAGCTCGTGGCGCAGTGGGTAGAGCGTTAGACTTGTGCCCAACAGACCGCGAGTTCGAGCCTCGGGCGCCGCAGCGCCTCGGTTTGGGTATGGCTGGCTGATGACGGCTAATAAACCAGAAATGGCCATTCCAGTCTCCCTTGTCTTTGTCGGTCATGTTATTCTGCCTATATCCTAAGCTGCCTTACGGCTGCTGGCGGGGCTTGAGAGTTATCCCAAAGGCAAAACGGGACGAGTGAGTCCTGTAACTGATCGGTGAGCGCCTACTTACCATAGCTAATATTCCCGATCAAAACCGGCAAGACAACGAGCTCGTGGCGCAGTGGGTAGAGCGTTAGACTTGTGCCCAACAGGCCGCGAGTTCGAGCCTCGGGCGCCGCAGCGCCTGGGGTTGGGTATGGCTGGCTGATGACGGCTAATAAACCAGAAATGGCCATTCCAGTCTCCCTTGTCTTTGTCGGTCATGTTATTCTGCCTATATCCTAAGCTGCCTTACGGCTGCTGGCGGGGCTTGAGAGTTATCCCCAAAGGCAAAACGGGACGAATGTGTCCTGTAACTGATCGGTGAGCGCCTACTTACCATAGCTAATATTCCCGATCAAAACCGGCAAGACAACGAGCTCGTGGCGCAGTGGGTAGAGCGTTAGACTTGTGCCCAACAGACCGCGAGTTCGAGCCTCGGGTGCCGCAGCGCCTCGGTTTGGGTATGGCTGGCTGATGACGGCTAATAAACCAGAAATGGCCATTCCAGTCTCCCTTGTCTTTGTCGGTCATGTTATTCTGCCTATATCCTTAAGCTGCCTTACGGCTGCTGGCGGGGCTTGAGAGTTATCCCCAAGGCAAAAACGGGACGAGTGAGTCCTGTAACTGATCGGTGAGCGCCTACTTACCATAGCTAATATTCCCGATCAAAACCGGCAAGACAACGAGCTCGTGGCGCAGTGGGTAGAGCGTTAGACTTGTGCCCAACAGGTCGCGAGTTCGAGCCTCGGGTGCCGCAGCGCCTCGGTTTGGGTATGGCTGGCTGATGACGGCTTATAAGCCAGAAATGGCCATTCCAGTCTCCCTTGTCTTTGTCGGTCATGTTATTCTGCCTATATCCTTAGCTGCCTTACGGCTGCTGGCGGGGCTTGAGAGTTATCCCCAAAGGCAAAACGGGACGAGTGAGTCCTGTAACTGATCGGTGAGCGCCTACTTACCATAGCTAATATTCCCGATCAAAACCGGCAAAGACAACGAGCTCGTGGCGCAGTGGGTAGAGCGTTAGACTTGTGCCCAACAGGTCGCGAGTTCGAGCCTCGGGCGCCGCAGCGCCTGGGGTTGGGTATGGCCGGCTGATGACGGCTAATAAGCCAGAAATGGCCATTCCAGTCTCCCTTGTCTTTGTCGGTCATGTTATTCTGCCTATATCCTTAGCTGCCTTACGGCTGCTGGCGGGGCTTGAGAGTTATCCCCAAAGGCAAAACGGGACGAGTGAGTCCTGTAACTGATCGGTGAGCGCCTACTTACCATAGCTAATATTCCCGATCAAAACCGGCAAGACAACGAGCTCGTGGCGCAGTGGGTAGAGCGTTAGACTTGTGCCCAACAGGTCGCGAGTTCGAGCCTCGGGCGCCGCAGCGCCTCGGGGTTGGGTATGGCTGGCTGATGACGGCTAATAAAGCCAGAAATGGCCATTCCAGTCTCCCTTGTCTTTGTCGGTCATGTTATTCTGCCTATATCCTTAGCTGCCTTACGGCTGCTGGCGGGGCTTGAGAGTTATCCCCAAGGCAAAACGGGACGAGTGAGTCCTGTAACTGATCGGTGAGCGCCTACTTACCATAGCTAATATTCCCGATCAAAAACCGGCAAGACAACGAGCTCGTGGCGCAGTGGGTAGAGCGTTAGACTTGTGCCCAACAGGTCGCGAGTTCGAGCCTCGGGCGCCGCAGCGCCTGGGGTTGGGTATGGCTGGCTGATGACGGCTAATAAGCCAGAAATGGCCATTCCAGTCTCCCTTGTCTTTGTCGGTCATGTTATTCTGCCTATATCCTAAGCTGCCTTACGGCTGCTGGCGGGGCTTGAGAGTTATCCCCAAGGCAAAACGGGACGAGTGAGTCCTGTAACTGATCGGTGAGCGCCTACTTACCATAGCTAATATTCCCGATCAAAACCGGCAAGACAACGAGCTCGTGGCGCAGTGGGTAGAGCGTTAGACTTGTGCCCAACAGGTCGCGAGTTCGAGCCTCGGGCACCGCAGCGCCTGGGGTTTGGGTATGGCTGGCTGATGACGGCTAATAAAGCCAGAAATGGCCATTCCAGTCTCCCTTGTCTTTTGTCGGTCATGTTATTCTGCCTATATCCTTAGCTGCCTTACGGCTGCTGGCGGGGCTTGAGAGTTATCCCCAAAGGCAAAACGGGACGAGTGAGTCCTGTAACTGATCGGTGAGCGCCTACTTACCATAGCTAATATTCCCGATCAAAACCGGCAAGACAACGAGCTCGTGGCGCAGTGGGTAGAGCGTTAGACTTGTGCCCAACAGGTCGCGAGTTCGAGCCTCGGGCGCCGCAGCGCCTGGGGTTTGGGTATGGCTGGCTGATGACGGCTAATAAAGCCAGAAATGGCCATTCCAGTCTCCCTTGTCTTTTGTCGGTCATGTTATTCTGCCTATATCCTTAGCTGCCTTACGGCTGCTGGCGGGGCTTGAGAGTTATCCCCAAAGGCAAAACGGGACGAGTGAGTCCTGTAACTGATCGGTGAGCGCCTACTTACCATAGCTAATATTCCCGATCAAAACCGGCAAGACAACGAGCTCGTGGCGCAGTGGGTAGAGCGTTAGACTTGTGCCCAACAGGTCGCGAGTTCGAGCCTCGGGCGCCGCAGCGCCTCGGGTTTGGGTATGGCTGGCTGATGACGGCTAATAAAGCCAGAAATGGCCATTCCAGTCTCCCTTGTCTTTGTCGGTCATGTTATTCTGCCTATATCCTAAGCTGCCTTACGGCTGCTGGCGGGGCTTGAGAGTTATCCCCAAAGGCAAAAACGGGACGAGTGAGTCCTGTAACTGATCGGTGAGCGCCTACTTACCATAGCTAATATTCCCGATCAAAAACCGGCAAGACAACGAGCTCGTGGCGCAGTGGGTAGAGCGTTAGACTTGTGCTCAACAGGTCACGAGTTCGAGCCTCGGGCGCCGCAGCGCCTGGGGTTTGGGTATGGCTGGCTGATGACGGCTAATAAAGCCAGAAATGGCCATTCCAGTCTCCCTTGTCTTTGTCGGTCATGTTATTCTGCCTATATCTTAAGCTGCCTTACGGCTGCTGGCGGGGCTTGAGAGTTATCCCCAAGGAAAAACGGGACGAGTGAGTCCTGTAACTGATCGGTGAGCGCCTACTTACCATAGCTAAATATTCCCGATCAAAAACCGGCAAGACAACGACCTCGTGGCGCAGTGGGTAGAGCGTAAGACTTGTGCCCAACAGGTCGCGAGTTCGAGCCTCGGGCACCGCAGCGCCTGGGGTTTGGGTATGGCTGGCTGATGACGGCTAATAAGCCAGAAATGGCCATTCCAGTCTCCCTTGTCTTTGTCGGTCATGTTATTCTGCCTATATCCTTAGCTGCCTTACGGCTGCTGGCGGGGCTTGAGAGTTATCCCCAAAGGCAAAACGGGACGAGTGAGTCCTGTAACTGATCGGTGAGCGCCTAGTTACCATAGCTAATATTTCCGATAAAAACCGGCAAGACAACGAGCTCGTGGCGCAGTGGGTAGAGCGTTAGACTTGTGCCCAACAGGTCGCGAGTTCGAGCCTCGGGCACCGCAGCGCCTGGGGTTGGGTATGGCTGGCTGATGACGGCTAATAAACCAGAAATGGCCATTCCAGTCTCCCTTGTCTTTTGTGGTCATGTTATTCTGCCTATATCCTTAGCTGCGTTACGGCTGCTGGCGGGGCTTGAGAGTTATCCCCAAAGGCAAAACGGGACGAGTGAGTCCTGTAACTGATCGGTGAGCGCCTACTTACCATAGCTAATATTCCCGATCAAAACCGGCAAGACAACGAGCTCGTGGCGCAGTGGGTAGAGCGTTAGACTTGTGCCCAACAGGTCGCGAGTTCGAGCCTCGGGCGCCGCAGCGCCTGGGGTTTGGGTATGGCTGGCTGATGACGGCTAATAAACCAGAAATGGCCATTCCAGTCTCCCTTGTCTTTGTCGGTCATGTTATTCTGCCTATATCCTTAAGCTGCCTTACGGCTGCTGGCGGGGCTTGAGAGTTATCCCCAAAGGCAAAACGGGACGAGTGAGTCCTGTAACTGATCGGTGAGCGCCTACTTTCCATAGCTAATATTCCCGATCAAAAACCGGCAAGACAACGAGCTCGTGGCGCAGTGGGTAGAGCGTTAGACTTGTGCCCAACAGACCGCGAGTTCGAGCCTCGGGTGCCGCAGCGCCTGGGGTTTGGTATGGCTGGCTGATGACGGCTAATAAGCCAGAAATGGCCATTCCAGTCTCCCTTGTCTTTGTCGGTCATGTTATTCTGCCTATATCCTTAGCTGCCTTACGGCTGCTGGCGGGGCTTGAGAGTTATCCCCAAGGCAAAACGGGACGAGTGAGTCCTGTAACTGATCGGTGAGCGCCTACTTACCATAGCTAATATTCCCGATCAAAACCGGCAAGACAACGAGCTCGTGGCGCAGTGGGTAGAGCGTTAGACTTGTGCCCAACAGGTCGCGAGTTCAGCCTCGGGCACCGCAGCGCCTGGGGTTTGGGTATGGCTGGCTGATGACGGCTAATAAAGCCAGAAATGGCCATTCCAGTCTCCCTTGTCTTTTGTCGGTCATGTTATTCTGCCTATATCCTTAAGCTGCCTTACGGCTGCTGGCGGGGCTTGAGAGTTATCCCCAAGGCAAAACGGGACGAGTGAGTCCTGTAACTGATCGGTGAGCGCCTACTTACCATAGCTAATATTCCCGATCAAAACCGGCAAGACAACGAGCTCGTGGCGCAGTGGGTAGAGCGTTAGACTTGTGCCCAACAGGTCGCGAGTTCGAGCCTCGGGCGCCGCAGCGCCTGGGGTTTGGGTATGGCTGGCTGATGACGGCTAATAAAGCCAGAAATGGCCATTCCAGTCTCCCTTGTCTTTTGTCGGTCATGTTATTCTGCCTATATCCTTAGCTGCCTTACGGCTGCTGGCGGGGCTTGAGAGTTATCCCCAAAGGCAAAACGGGACGAGTGAGTCCTGTAACTGATCGGTGAGCGCCTACTTACCATAGCTAATATTCCCGATCAAAACCGGCAAGACAACGAGCTCGTGGCGCAGTGGGTAGAGCGTTAGACTTGTGCCCAACAGGTCGCGAGTTCGAGCCTCGGGCGCCGCAGCGCCTCGGGTTTGGGTATGGCTGGCTGATGACGGCTAATAAAGCCAGAAATGGCCATTCCAGTCTCCCTTGTCTTTGTCGGTCATGTTATTCTGCCTATATCCTAGCTGCCTTACGGCTGCTGGCGGGGCTTGAGAGTTATCCCCAAAGGCAAAACGGGACGAGTGAGTCCTGTAACTGATCGGTGAGCGCCTACTTACCATAGCTAATATTCCCGATCAAAACCGGCAAGACAACGAGCTCGTGGCGCAGTGGGTAGAGCGTTAGACTTGTGCCCAACAGGTCGCGAGTTCGAGCCTCGGGCGCCGCAGCGCCTGGGGTTTGGGTATGGCTGGCTGATGACGGCTAATAAACCAGAAATGGCCATTCCAGTCTCCCTTGTCTTTGTCGGTCATGTTATTCTGCCTATATCCTAAGCTGCCTTACGGCTGCTGGCGGGGCTTGAGAGTTATCCCCAAGGCAAAACGGGACGAGTGAGTCCTGTAACTGATCGGTGAGCGCCTACTTACCATAGCTAATATTCCCGATCAAAACCGGCAAGACAACGAGCTCGTGGCGCAGTGGGTAGAGCGTTAGACTTGTGCCCAACAGGCCGCCAGTTCGAGCCTCAGGTGCCGCAGCGCCTCGGGTTGGGTATGGCTGGCTGATGACGGCTAATAAGCCAGAAATGGCCATTCCAGTCTCCCTTGTCTTTGTCGGTCATGTTATTCTGCCTATATCCTAAGCTGCCTTACGGCTGCTGGCGGGGCTTGAGAGTTATCCCAAAGGCAAAACGGGACGAGTGAGTCCTGTAACTGATCGGTGAGCGCCTACTTACCATAGCTAATATTCCCGATCAAAACCGGCAAGACAACGAGCTCGTGGCGCAGTGGGTAGAGCGTTAGACTTGTGCCCAACAGGTCGCGAGTTCGAGCCTCGGGCACCGCATCGCCTGGGGTTGGGTACGGCTGGCTGATGACGGCTAATAAGCCAAAAATGGCCATTCCAGTCTCCCTTGTCTTTGTCGGTCATGTTATTCTGCCTATATCCTTAGCTGCCTTACGGCTGCTGGCGGGGCTTGAGAGGTAAACCAAAGGCAAAACGGTACGAGTGAGTCCTGTAACTGATCGGTGAGCGCCTACTTACCATAGCTAATATTCCCGATAAAAACCGGCAAGACAACGAGCTCGTGGCGCAGTGGGTAGAGCGTTAGACTTGTGCCCAACAGGTCGCGAGTTCGAGCCTCGGGCGCCGCAGCGCCTGGGGTTGGGTATGGCTGGCTGATGACGGCTAATAAGCCAGAAATGGCCATTCCAGTCTCCCTTGTCTTTGTCGGTCATGTTATTCTGCCTATATCCTAGGCTGCCTTACGGCTGCTGGCGGGGCTTGAGAGTTATCCCCAAAGGCAAAACGGGACGAGTGAGTCCTGTAACTGATCGGTGAGCGCCTACTTACCATAGCTAATATTCCCGATCAAAACCGGCAAGACAACGAGCTCGTGGCGCAGTGGGTAGAGCGTTAGACTTGTGCCCAACAGGTCGCGAGTTCGAGCCTCGGGCGCCGCAGCGCCTGGGGTTGGGTATGGCTGGCTGATGACGGCTAATAAGCCAGAAATGGCCATTCCAGTCTCCCTTGTCTTTGTCGGTCATGTTATTCTGCCTATATCCTTAGCTGCCTTACGGCTGCTGGCGGGGCTTGAGAGTTATCCCCAAGGCAAAACGGGACGAGTGAGTCCTGTAACTGATCGGTGAGCGCCTACTTACCATAGCTAATATTCCCGATCAAAACCGGCAAGACAACGAGCTCGTGGCGCAGTGGGTAGAGCGTTAGACTTGTGCCCAACAGGTCGCGAGTTCGAGCCTCGGGCGCCGCAGCGCCAGGTTGGGTATGGCTGGCTGATGACGGCTAATAAACCAGAAATGGCCATTCCAGTCTCCCTTGTCTTTGTCGGTCATGTTATTCTGCCTATATCCTTAAGCTGCCTTACGGCTGCTGGCGGGGCTTGAGAGTTATCCCCAAAGGCAAAACGGGACGAGTGAGTCCTGTAACTGATCGGTGAGCGCCTACTTACCATAGCTAATATTCCCGATCAAAACCGGCAAGACAACGAGCTCGTGGCGCAGTGGGTAGAGCGTTAGACTTGTGCCCAACAGGTCGCGAGTTCGAGCCTCGGGCGCCGCAGCGCCTGGGGTTGGGTATGGCTGGCTGATGACGGCTAATAAAGCCAGAAATGGCCATTCCAGTCTCCCTTGTCTTTGTCGGTCATGTTATTCTGCCTATATCCTTAGCTGCCTTACGGCTGCTGGCGGGGCTTGAGAGTTATCCCCAAAGGCAAAACGGGACGAGTGAGTCCTGTAACTGATCGGTGAGCGCCTACTTACCATAGCTAATATTCCCGATCAAAACCGGCAAGACAACGAGCTCGTGGCGCAGTGGGTAGAGCGTTAGACTTGTGCCCAACAGGCCGCGAGTTCGAGCCACAGGTGCCGCAACGCCTAGGGTTGGTTATGGCCGGCTGATGACTGCTAATAAGCCAGAAATGGCCATTCCAGTCTCCCTTGTCTTTGTCGGTCATGTTATTCTGCCTATATCCTAAGCTGCCATACGGCTGCTGGCGGGGCTTGAGAGTTATCCCCAAGGCAAAACGGGACGAGTGTGTCCTGTAACTGATCGGTGAGCGCCTACTTACCATAGCTAATATTCCTGATCAAAACCGGCAAGACAACGAGCTCGTGGCGCAGTGGGTAGAGCGTTAGACTTGTGCCCAACAGGTCGCGAGTTCGAGCCTCGGGCACCGCATCGCCTGGAGTTGGGTATGGCTGGCTGATGACGGCTAATAAGCCAGAAATGGGCATTCCAGTCTCCCTTGTCTTTGTCGGTCATGTTATTCTGCCTATATTCTTAGCTGCCTTACGGCTGCTGGCGGGGCTTGTGAGTAATCCCCAAGGCAAAACGGGACGAGTGAGTTCTGTAACTGATCGGTGAGCGCCTGCTTACCAAAGCTAATATTCCCGATCAAAACCGGCAAGACAACGAGCTCGTGGCTTTGTGTTAGAACGCTATACAAAAGGGCTGAAAACACTGCAGCGAGCCAGGCGAAAGAAAGGCAGAACTTCGATACCTCCAACGCTTCTTCATGGCCAACGTGTATCCCCGCAACTTCATCGAACGTAGCAGACAGTGCAGGCAAAGCCGAAGGCCAGCGACCGAATAGCCAAAGATATGGCGAGCGTTGCCATACATTGACAGTGTTTCGGAGGTGTTCTCCAATCTCCTAAGACCGATGGGTATCGGCATCGCTTACCGGCCGGTGCCAACCATTCGACATCTGGTTATGAGACCTAATGCCCATCTGCCCCGAGGTGAAACAACAAACGTCATCTAACGGGTTCAATGCAATTTCTGCGCAGTCAACTACATTGGAGAAACCGGGAAACGTCTACAAACCCGGGTCGGAGAACACATGAGGGCGGTAAGAAGAATGGACCCACTGTCTTTGGTGGAGGACCATTGCGCAGACTCTGGACACACGTTCGCTTTCCAGAATGCTGAAATTCTAATCGGGTAGGTGACCGCGTGGCAAGGGAAACAATCGAGGCTTGGCACATGGGAACAACCTCCATCAATCGTTGTGTGACGCTTTCTACGGCCTACCAAGCCCTCTGGACACAGGTAAATGATCGAAAGAGTCCACGTAAACGTGGGCCTAACATGCATCCGAACATGGATGAGTCCATGGCGGACACGCACGCAATCGCAACACAACCCAGACCCGACGAAGGAACAGTTATCGCCTCGGCCTGCTCAACCACTTATCCGACAGGTGCGAATACACACGGAGGTGTGATCGCAAACCAAGATTAACAGCCTGGGGCGGCAGCTTCGGTCGATGGGGGTACTGACGACTACTGCCAGCGTGCGAACGCCGGCCCCCGACCAGATTGAGAACAAGCCATTACCCGCCCTCTCCCAGTCCACCCACGCACTCAGTGAACAGGCAAAGGATGATCGCCAAGGATGAAACACCACCCCTGCGCATCAAGCAGCATGATGACTGAGGATATCCACCCGGCCCCTCCTCTGTCCAAATTCAAAACCTTAGTAATCCCGTATTGGCCGAAATGTGACCACCTATAAATGCTGTGAGGCGCGGGTACAATATTTTACCCCGACGATGAAATCTTGTTTGATTTTGAAACGTCAGGACAATATAAACATGGTTCCCGTGATCGCCTCTTCTTTTTTATTTCCGGGAACCTGCATCTTCGCTTCTATTAGCAATATTTTCGGGCGCGAAGCGCTTGAGTCAGCACGACGTTGGAAAATATTTGCCCGTCGTCTGTCATCAACGTACGTGCAAATTCCATTCCTCCTCAGATGCCTTGACAATCACGTGCTTCCGAAAAGCTTGTCCTACAAGCCACCGGTGAACACCAGTCTGGCGAAACGGTGGGTGACACAACATAGCAGACGAATGATTCGGGTGCTCCTCCAAGACTGCCATCTTCGACTGCGCAAATACAATGGGGTTTTGAGCCAAGCGGTTGCACAGTGCGCTGAACTAATCGGCGAGGACGGATTCAGGTTGCTGCAGCAGGTGATTGATAAAGTGGCCAGAGTGCTACGAGCAACGAGAGATGCGGAGCTGGCGGATAAGCTTCGAAATATAACCCATTCATCTCAAGAATAGAATGAATTTCTGGTGCACAATATTTCATCGAAGCAGTTGTCGCCTGCACAATTGAAATTGCTGAGTCATGAAGCTTGCTTTAACATCGCAGACGCCGATCCGGTAAATCTCGTGATCACTGTCGAGTCGATTCTCAAACAAACCGGGGAATCCGACGAAACAATGCACCTTATTCGGCAGCAGATAACCTTTTGGTGATGGTGCACCAACCACGTGCAATCATTTCCAGAGCGGAACAGAGTGCTCTCAAGACACTGAGGGCTGACACCAGCATCGTGATTCTGCCAGCTGACAAAGGACGCTCCACAGTAGTGATGAATAAGACAGACTACATCCAGAAGGCCAAGGCCTTACTGGAGGACCGACAGGCGTACCTGCCATGTGACGATGAACCGATGAAGAAACTTGTAGCGGAACTCGACAAGACACTCGCCGACATGCAAAAGAACAAGGCCATTACTAATTCGGTACGACTGGCCATTAAACCAATAGACGCGGCCGCAGGAAAGGTTCTACGGACTACCAAAAAGTACACAAGGGCTGGTATCCCCTCCGGCCAATCGTGTCATTGCGCGGTGCACCAACCTTTCATCTGGCGAAATGGCTTTTCCGAAATTTGCGGTCGCTCACCTCGGACGTGACCAAGACGGTCTGTTCAGCAACTCAATTCCTGCAACAGCTCCAGGGAGTGCAAATTACTGCGGACGAGGTGATGGTATCATTCGATGTCACCTCTCTTTTCACCGTGATCCCACAAGGCCTGGCAGTCGAAACGGTCAACGAACTGCTCGAGAGCAGGTACAACGAGACGGACGAGACGGTGAAATGGAGGCATCTCATCCAGCTCTTAAAATTCTGCCTGAAGACGTACTTCACTTTCAAAGGAACAACGTACGAGCAGGTCAAGGGGATGCCAATGGGATCGCCACTCTCGGGCTTCATCGCAGAAACAGTTCTCCAAAAAGTAGAGACCCTGGTTTTTGCAAACTACAAACCGAAATTCTGGACTTGGTATGTGGACGATACCTTTGTCATCATCGAGCGGGAAATGGTCAAGCAATTTCATGACAGCCTGAATTCTTTTTTCCCTGATATCCAGTTTACAATGAAGGTGGAAGTCAACAACCAGCTGCCATTCCTAGACTTCTCGTCCATCGAAAACCCAGTGGGGACCTAAAAACGACGGTGTACAGGAAGGCCACCAGTACCCGCCAAATCCTGAGCTACCAAAGCAAACATCCGTTATGCCACAAACGCAGTTGTGATCGAACGCTATACAAAAGGGCTGAAACACACTGCAGCGAGCCAGGCGAAAGAAAGGCAGAACTTCGATACCTCCAACGCCTCTTCATGGCCAACGGGTATTCCCACAACTTCATCGAACGTAGCAGACAGTGCAGGCAAAGCCGAAGGCCAGCGACCGAATAGCCAAAGATATGGCAAGCGTTTTCATACATTGACAGTGTTTCGGAGGTGTTCTCCAATCTCCTAAGACCGATGGGGATTGGCATCGCCCACCGGCCGGAGTCAACCATTCGACTTCTGGTTATGAGGCCTAATGCCCCCCTGCCCCGAGGTGAAACAACAAACGTCATCTAACGGGTTCAATGCAATTTCTGCGCAATCAACTACATTGGAGAAACCGGGAAACGTCTACAAACCCGGGTCGGAGAACACATGAGGGCGGTAAGAAGAATGGACCCGCTGTCTTTGGTGGCGGACCATTGCGCAGACTCTGGACACACGTTCGCTTTCCAGAATGCTGAAATTCTAGTCGGGTAGGTGACCGCGTGGCAAGGGAAACAATCGAGGCTTGGCACACGGGAACAACCTCCATCAATCGTTGTGTGACGCTTCCTACGGCCTACCAAGCCCTCTGGACACAGCTAAATGATCGAAAGAGTCCACGTGAACGTGGGCCTAACATGCATCCGAACATGGGTGAGTCCATGGCGGACACAAACGCAATCGCAACACAACCCAGACACGACGAAGGAACAGTTATCGCCTCGGCCAGCTCAACCAATTATCCGGCAGGTGCGAATACACACGGAGGTGCGATCGCAACCAAGATTAACAGCCTGGGGCGGCAGCTTCGGTCGATGGGGGTACTGACGACTACTGCCAGCGTGCGAACGCCGGGCCCCGACCAGATTGAGAACAAGCCATTACCCGCCCTCTCCCAGTCCACCACGCACTCAGTGAACAGGCAAAGGATGATCACCAAGGATGAAACACCACCCTGCGCATCAAGCAGCATGATGACTGAGGATATCCACCCCCAACCCGGCCCCTCCTCTATCCAAATTCAAAAACCTTATAATCCCGTATTAGCCGAAATGTTACCATCTATAAATACTGTGAGGCGCGGTGTAATATTTACCTCTGACGATGAAATCTTGTTTGATTTTAGAAATGCCAGAATAATATAAACATGGTTCCCGTGATCGCCTCTTCTTCTCGTATCTATGTATATGTATATATATATATATATATATATATATATATATATATATATATATATATATATATGATATATATATACTATGATATATATAGTTGAGTGTAGAGACGTCTAGGTAGGGACCTTCCCCTCGAAATGTGGCAAATTGCATAGCATTAGTAGTGGCTTCACGTAGCAGCGCTTAACTAGTACTGAACTCTTACTTTTGGCTCCACACAGCTAGTCAACGCCTAGCAGCTGCACCCCGGGCAACCACTTCAACCGACGGACCGAACGTTTTTGGGGTCTCCGGTGTTACGTTTGTCTCCACACAGGGCCAAAGTGGGGTACTGGAACAGAGTGGGTTAGATGCAACGCAAGGCTGCTCTCACTATAATCCATCTCAAGTTACCGTCCCTGCACCACCATGCTATGTATCACCCGGTGGAAATCATCGAAACTATGACGGTCAAACTGTCGCGTGTCTTTACAAATGGTAAGTCCGTTCCCCCTACTCCATGAATACTCTGAGGGTCTCCGGTGGTGTTTTATGTGTGGCTACTCAACAGGCACCCCCCTCTCCGCCTCCTTCCCTCTTCCCTCATAGTCGAAAAGTCCTATAGCGAGGGCAACATAAATCACATAGGTGGCCTAGGCCAATTTGGTCGTTCGGTAAACCAATTGGTAACTCATATTGCAGCAAGACAACCATCTGGGACGACTAAGCAGCTCTATTAATGGATAGCACTGTCTATAATTGTGGGAAAGGGGCTGGAAAAGGTGCCCAAAACAAATGCAAGATCTCACAACTTCTGCAGTAGACTATGGCTCGTGCACTGCAAAACGCACAGTCGAAAAACACAAACAAATGCAACAACCCCAGCCGTATCCTCCAGGTTGCTCGAATGAGTCCGCTAACTGTAGTAGCCTGGAATGTTCGTTCCCTTTTAGAAAATCCGAGGAGTAACCACCTAAAACTGAGGACAGCATTAGTAACTCGGGTACTGGAGCACTACGATAGTTCGACCGTCGATTTCGACGATGTCCACCGTATGCTCCACAGAAGAATGGTGCAGGAACGGTGCCTTGCGCGTGAATTAGTTTTATGTGATAGTAGCCTTGCGCTGCAGTTACCGCACTCTCTCCTCCTCCCCCACCTTAGCCAGGTGTCACGAAAGAGTCAAGAAGACCAGAGATGGGAAAGCGCGCAGGTGGTTGGCGCGGCCGGAGTCGCCCCTAGGCGTACCACCACACATACAGGGTTGATATCATCGCAAAATGCAATCTTCTGATAAAAGCCAAATGGAGGAGGTGGGTGCCGGTTACACTGGAGCGGCCGCCCACAGGTAGAGTGACGAGACGTCGGCGTTGCCTTTGCATTCTGGAACGACATGATTGATCGACTGCCCAGTCTGCCGTATGGTTTCAACGATCACCTGATGAGCCTCCACCTGCCTCTTTGGAGGGACAAAATTCGTCCTGATCGTCAGTATCTAGGCCCCCGATGACCAAGTCCGACGACGAAGAACAAATTCTATTAGCATCTGCACGTCTACCTGGTGACCTGGAAGGCGGACAATTTGATTGTCTTTGATGATTTCAACGTCCACGTTGACACAGACTATGTTGCCTAGAGAGGAGTTCTGGGCAGCCATGGTGTCGGCGGCTTCAATTACAATGGCTATCCCCTCGTGCAAACCTGCGTAGAGCCCCGCCTCCTCATGAATCATACCTTATTCAGCCTTCCGATGCAGAAGAAGGTTACTTGAATGCACCTCGGTCCTGCCACTGGCACCTACTGAACTATTTCCTCGTCTGGAGCAAAGAAAAGCTGCATGTGCTGGTGACAAAGGCGATCCCGGCTGCTGACAGCTGGACTGACCATCGTGTCCTCATCTTCAAGACGTTGATCGGTCCTAGTGGATCCGACGAAGGTTTTTGACATGGTTAATTGCAAAGGATTGTGAGAAATCATGCAGAAATCCAGCTGTTCCTAGCGATTCAATCACATGGTGCGTCAGCTCCCCGATGGCATGATGGAGCGAGTCACGGACAAGGGAGCCATCTCAAAGGCACTCACAGTGACCAACGGCGTGAATCAGGGCTGCGTTCTCGCGCTTACTCTCTTCAGTCTTGTGTTATCTGCATGCTAAGAGACGCCTTCCGTTACGAATACCCCGGGATACGCATCGCCTACCGGATGAATGACCAACTCCTCAATTAACGGCAGATACACTTCCAGTCACGCGTATCCACATCTACCGTCCACAAACGTCTCTTCGCCGATGATGGTGCTCTGAACGCAACGACAGAAGGAGACACGCAAAGGAGCATGGACCTCTTCGCCACCACCTGCAACATTTTTGGCCTGACCATCAACACGGTGAGAACGGTGATCATGCACCCAACACTGCCTACAATGCACCTTGCATCAATGTCAATGGCGCTCAACTGCAAGTCGTGCGCACCTTTAACTACCTGGACGGGACCATCTCCAGCAGCATCAATATCGACGATGAGGTTGGCTTACCGAATCTCTAAAGGCAGAAAAGCCTTTGATCGCCTGTAGAATATCGTCTGTAAATTTATTTCATGACAGACTACAAATGCTTCAAATTATTCAAGCGTGTCACCCTCTGGTAGACTGCTTTAAATATTTTGTGCATTGCATGGCATCATGTATTAGATCTGGCTGCATTGAGTCTAAATATCATATGTAATTCTGCGAGCATTTATTTTAGCAAATTGTATGTGTTTCCAATGAGTTGAGCGACTTGTTTTGCACACAGCGTTACTCTTTTTCGGGAACAAAAGCTATTGTTTCCTTTCAACAACCTGTCAGTTTGACTTTAGCAAGTGCATAAAAATAATAGATGTAAGCAATTGATGTTTGTACAGAGCAGTTTTAAAATTAATTTGCCAAGATTTGTGCCATCCACAAACGAAGACTCATAGAGAGATTTTATAGAATCCTAATATTTAGGTTCTTTTTGAACCAGATATCTTCTGAAACGTTTTAAAAGGTTTATTTAAAACTTTTGTCTGATGTTTAATTTGAATCAAACGAGAGATTTCGTGTCTTAAGTAATTATATTCGGTCGTATATTGTGGACCTTTGCAGCATTGCTTTCAGCCTTTGAAGGTTACGTACAGATTGCGTCTTCGGTCCTTATGACAGTAAATGGACCTAGCCGTTTCTTGACGTGGCCCTTCCATTTCATAAAAATTGTTCATAAAAGTGCAGGGCACCAATTTTAATGACGAGGTTCTTGCTGGTTGTAATGAAGTTATAAATCTGAACCGCAAATTATTATAAATGGACACGCTGAAAAATTCCCATAACTATAACCAGAAGAACACATAATAGAACGGACTTATTTTAGGGTGGACTATCAAAAGTACGCGGTTATTTGTCAATTTTTTCGTTGTATGCTTTTTCAAAAACTAGAGCTAGTTGCAAAGAAAAAGGAAAAGTGTGCTTATTACTCAACATTTTAATAGAAAAAATCTCAAAATATGCCCACATGGTCTTTCTAAATGCTACTGGTATGTGGGTTGTAGAAAAATGGTCACAATAAGAACTAAACATATCACAAGGGGTTGCCTCATGGTTAGCAAGGGTTAGCAGATCAAAATGCCTGTAATTTGCTATAAAAAGACCATTTTTGAAAATGGATATGATCAACATATCTACGCTGTAACAACCCAGCCCCGATAAATGCTTGCAAAGCAGTCTTTCCTTAGAACGTTTTCTAAAACTTCGGCAACACATGAACTCGAAAATAAAATATATATTATTAAAGAAGCTAAAAACCACATTTATATTATGCTGAAATACGTAAGAGCGTCAGCTAATCGCCTATCCCGGAAAATTTTCAAGCATTTGTTGCAGGCCTTGCTGTGGAGACCGGTAACTATATTGCCTTAAAGGCAGGAATTTAATATGAGTGGTCAGTTAAAAAAAAGTATTTATCGAGTTTCAATTGAAGCTTAAAATGAATAAGTAGCGATGAAACTGAGTGAAGTTAAGGTAGCCTACGTTGTTCAAAAGATAAAAAGTCAAATTGGTTAACCGCAACTTCCCATACTGGATAAATTGGCTATTTACCTGATTTGTATTCCACTGTTCTGGACATATCGTGTTCGTACAATCAACGACTCTATTGGAGCTACATTTGCTTAACCCTTGAACTACGAATTCGTTATTCATTTTAATCAAGCAGCAATTCTATTCAGTTTGAATGTTTTACTTTAAACAATCGAATTTACATAAACAAATAAAACCTTGATTGGGGAACTTTACAATTTAATATGAATTATGATAAATCGTTTGATTACTTCCTCTGGCCTCATTAAAAATCTGTGGATGTCAGAGCTTGTGTTGCACTCTTCGCAAGTGCTGCTCTTTGCCATTCTATTG
>WEDG01012414.1:0-13472 GCA_017591395.1 Schistocephalus solidus | reverse complement strand
TTTGGTATCCAGACAATGTTATTTCGCTATCTCGGATGTTTGCGTCTAAGTACTGCCTGCGGTTTCATATTGGTTTTAAAATATAAGTACTTTTCAAATCAATAATACGAAGGAAAATTGTTACTAGTAACGTTTTTGCGGAATAAAGGAGATTAAATATTTTAATCAAGTCACTGCAAGCAAATTTCTGCTAGGTAACGAGTTTAAACTGAAAAATAGAATTAGCGAAGAGGCTATGCAGGATGAAAAATTATATCAACTGGTATACCAGTTACTACAAATTATTCTTCGCTGGAAATAAGGTAAACTTACTAATTTTTCAACTTTATTTCTAGAATAAGCCTTTAGATTCCGTCGTTTTGACGTTAATCTGCGAGAACTTTAATGAGGCTATGTAGGGTGAAAAAGTTTAAAAACTCTATATTTCTCCCTTTTGCAATTGCAATAACTGCAGGTATGTGCAGCTGATGATGAGGTAGAAATACAATTAAATGTCAATAATTAAGCTAATATTTTCTACAGGAAACGTAGAAATCAGTTGAAAATTCGAGAATTCACTTATCTTCAAATTTGAACCAACCGCTTTTACTCACAAATTCCCAAAAATATCGTTTATGCTGACGATCTCATGTACATTTATTCATTTTCTAAAGACACTGCCAATAGTTGCGTTGATAAAATCAACACTGATTATCTTATGCTCTTACGTTGGAGCTGTACTAGGCAGATGAAATTTTCTCCATCCAAGAGCAGTTTCATGTGTTTTGGCCCCGCCAAACTTCCTGGACCCCTCGTATTTCAAAAATAGTACACTTTTAAAAACGATCGAACATAAGACTTATGTCTAAGTTGCACGAATTAGCTAGCATTATCGTCTCATGCAGATCGAATTTCTGCAATGGCTGCACAGATATGTGGTTTTATATCACATAATTTTTACTTCCGGAAATAAAGTTAAACATATACCGCATGTTTGTTCTTCCTATCCTAGAATATTATTATTATTATTTCCATTATTATATTTCCATCAACCTCTGCAGAGTCAAACTTTCCATTCACTTTTTCGCCCCCTCCTTTTAAACTAGCTTCGCCAACTCTTGACAACCTTGTTTAGGATCAACGCGGGTTCTGATAATTTTGCCTCTTTTTATTGGTGGACTATGCAATCGGCAAGGTCGCATGTCGATGATGATTTCATGACCTCTACTGTCCCTCTTCGTTTTGACCCTGGTGTCCACGATGAGTTCGTCTTCTCTCACCTCCACTGGTGGTTACAAACAGTAGCTCTGACTGCTATATTATTTATCACACGACAAGGAGCGTTCGGAACCCTCATACGTTTTTATTTAGAATTTATATTTGGTTAGCACCGGGA
Source organism: Schistocephalus solidus (assembly GCA_017591395.1). Classification (NCBI taxonomy): domain Eukaryota; kingdom Metazoa; phylum Platyhelminthes; class Cestoda; order Diphyllobothriidea; family Diphyllobothriidae; genus Schistocephalus; species Schistocephalus solidus. The sequence continues at coordinate 12,097 of WEDG01012414.1, read as the reverse complement.
AGGTACTGTCTAAGCAAACATTAGTAACGAAATAAAGTTATGACAATGTGTGCAGATAAAATGTACAAATTCATAACTTGTCCTGCTATGTCAACAGTTAGCAATGTTTTAAAATTAATGGTGAACTAGAAAAATAGGCAGTGAAAAAAACTCCTACCATGAAAATGGAGGCAGAGTTCAATAGGCCTTCATTTTTCGAATAGAAAGGTAGGAGAAAAAAACTGCTTAGGAAAAAAATAGTCAGGTGGTAGAATAGGGTAATACTGCAGTAGCATTTCAGAATGAGATAATGAAACGTCGAGGTGATTCGTTCTTGATCACTTAGGCGTATGAAACAGAATCTCACGAAAATGCGTCAATGAACTTAAGTCCTCAGCATCATAGGATCCAGAATTGAATTCTGATGATGGTTAGTATCCAAAAGAAACCGCAGCATTTAAGACTGTGGACCACCGAATTTGTACGTCCGAATGACGTCATCGTTTGGAGGACGGGTGATATAAGGAGACATTATAGTTCATGGGCGTCTCGAGGTAGCGTAAATATAGTTTCAAGAGGGTTACTCAAATTCCCGATGGTCCTTTCTCCGAGTCATGGGGAAAGCTACTGGGAAAAAGATGAGGAAAAATAAAAAGGTTAATAGAATCAGTGTTAAGATAAATGTGCAGTCTTCGCTTGAATGCAGATAGACTAGTTAACGACCTAATTTCAATTGGCAAGTTATTCCAAAGAAAAACTATACCTAGAAGCAAAGAAGAGAGCGTTTACACGTGGAGGATGCAGGGGGAGGTATAATTAGTGCAGAATTTCTTAGGTTATAAGGAAGACTAACGGGGGTAATGACAGAAAGCTTTGGGAGAGTTGAACTATTATTAAGACGAAAAAGGAGACAAAAGCCTGCTTCCAAGTCTCCTGACCCAAAAGAAATTTTAGCTTCGTTAGCTGGCATCTTGTTGAGTAGGAAGTAGTTAAAAGAGTCGGATATAGGAGTTTTTTTGTGAAATTTCTTTGAACATTTTCAATTTTTGAACGGCTAGATTCGTTCATCAAACCGAAGAAAAGGACAGCAAAAATTCAAGAATGGGAAGTACAAACATACGATAAAGTCTTAATTTAATTTCAGGAAGGTAGAAATTATAAGAAATAAAGCCGCAAATCTGAGCAGCTTTGGCCGTAATTCTATCGGCATGAGGCGAAAAGATCTAATTTATTGGTGTAGCTTAAGCCCAAGTCCTTGATGGAGGAACATTCAATCATATGGCAACCTTCAAAGATAAGAGGTTGCGGCAGCCTTACAGGCCCAAAACTCATGTAGCGACACTTAGTAGGTGAGAACTCCATTAGCCATGTGGAGCTCCAGGCCGAAAAGAGCGTCTAAGTCTGAATGAATTTGTTCTAGGCACCGTTCGGTTGTAGAGTTAGAGAAGGAATAAACGCATTTGAGATCATCAGCATAAATAAAAAGATTGAGAATGTTTAACTATCGATGAAATATCATTTATATACAGTAAGAACAACAAAGGACCTAATACGGTACCTTGAAGGACACCACTAACAATCGGGGTAGCACTTGAGTATGAGGACCCTACTAAAACTTTTTGTTTTCGATCATTTAGGTATGATCTAATAAAAGTCAGTAAGGGGACTACGGAATCCTATAGCTTCTAGTTTAGCTAGAAGTCGTTTATGAGGCACCTTATCGAATGCCTTACTAAGATCAAAATAGATAACTACTACAGATAGATGATCATTACGAAGAGAGGTTAGTAGATTTAGAAAAGACATGTGGCAGGTTTCACAAGAACGGTCCGGTAAGAAGCCGTGTTGGGAAAAGTTGATAATTTTATTGCTTATGCAAAAATCCGTGATTTGTTTTGCAATTAGTTTTTCGAAGAGTTTAGCAAGAGAGGGCGTTTTATGAACACCGCGATAGTTATGAATGTCCGAGCGGGAACCAGATTTAAAAACTGGTATTATAATAGAAGTTTTCCAATAATCGGGGAAGAAACCATTTTCGAGAAATACTGAGAATAATTTGCTTAGTAAAGGTGGAAAATCCCTTAACTGTTTAATAAGTGAGTTTGGAATGTTATCAGTTCCAACTGAATGTGAATTTTTTAGGTGAGCTATTTCTTTTTGAATACATGAAGGCGAGAAATTAATAGTTGTTAGAAGCGAATTTGAAAGCAGAGGAATTGTGGGAGTGGGGCTAGTTTCAGTGGTAAAGTGGTTGGCAAAAAACGAGTTTAACAATTCTGCTTTGCCCAAATCATCTGTAACAAATTTTCTGTTACAGTCGAGTAAGGGCGGAGTTACATTCAGACGCTTAGCCGATGACCGAACATGAAAGATTTGAGCAACAGATTTGGATGAATTGGCATCACTTAGTGCCCGAGACTCCCTACGCTTATCTCGCGCGAGCCTTATTCTCGATGCTAATTCAAATATTTGTGCAATCCTTAAATGAACTGACAAAGAGCTTTTAGATGAATCTTTAAGTTGCTTTCGTAATTTTTTAAGTCTGTTCTGGAGAAAATGCGGAACAGTAGAAGAAGCTGAATGTGAATTAAAAATCTTAAACGGGATAAAAGCCTGGATTTTTTCTGTGAGGCTCTGCAATAGCTCACGGAAAAAGTTTAGATCGTTGATTGAGAATATGCTATGCCAATCTAGAGTGCTTACGAAATTATTTACTGTTTCATGGTTTATGTTAGCAAAGTCGAGGTTATTGCATTTAAACCTCAGGCTTCGTAAGAAGGGGAACTGGAAAACAACAGTGAATTATTGCGTGATCACTTGTAAATAGATCATGATGGAAAATTCATAAAGAGAGGGTGAACATCGTTTGTAAAAATTAAATCTAAAATGTTGTCATTTCTAGTAACTGATCTGACCAGTTGGGACATGTTTGTAAAAGTTAATAGTATCGACCAATTTCTGATGTTTAGGCGGAGAGGAATTGGCCTGCCAGTCAATGTCTGGCAGATTAAAATCGCCTACGATTATTTTGACATCAAACTGAGTGTCTGCAACTTTTTCAAATAGTTCACAGAGCTCGCTTTCATTGCCAGAATAACACGGAGGATTATAGACACAGCCAATTACCGCTTTTTTTATTGTGCGGGAGGATGACTGAAGCAAAGCATACATTTCCAGAAAAGACGAAATGTTCAGATGAAAAGGGAAATGTACAAAGGATGACTTAATATAAAGGAGGCAACCACCGCCACGTTTTTCAGCGCGGTCTTGTCGGTACAAATTGAAATTATCTATAGCAAGCGTCGAGTCAGAAATAAGAGAGTGAGCCCAGGATTCAGTGATGCACAGCACATCTGGATCAAGCTCAAAAGGCTACTGTTCTAAGCTCAGCCATCTTATTTACAACTGACCTCGCATTGAGTGAAACTAAGCTGAGCGTATTCCTGAGCGGCAGGTTACGCTCATCAGTATTTATAAAAAGGATAATTTGGTGGCGGAGAAGAAAAACTGGAAAGAAGAAACGAAAGGTGGGAAACAAAATTGCTCTGGTCTACAATTTGTCGAAATGTTACTGTTAAGAGAACTGAGATTATTGTACAGCGGCATATTTGGATGAAAACCTTGGAAGGGAAGGCTATATTGTGGCGTTTGAAAGATAGGGGGTGGCATAGAAATGAGATTTTGAGGGACGTTAGCAAAATTGGCGGAAAACGTGCATTTGAAAAAGGAATAAATGATTTCGAAAAACTGGTAGCATAATTAGAAGCGTTAAATATTTGTGGATTTCGGACAATTTTTGGGTTGGGAAAGATGCTAACGTTAGCGTTCGCAGCTGTTGTAGATGCTGAGGGGTTAGCAGGTTTCCCATCGGTAATGCCATTGCTGATTTTAAAGCCTGGATTAGCCACAGATTTAGATTTACTAGGAGTTTTCTTAGGGTTAGTAGATTTGGCAGGTATAGCAGGCATGGTTTGCTTGGGATGAGAAAGAAGTGGAGTTGACACAATTTCCCTCAAACCAGAAACAAGGTTAACGGGTGAAGATTCAGCTGGAATCGAAATTCCTGTCGATCCGGAGGGCCGTGGGCTTGCTTTAGCTACAGGACAAACCTCTGAGATAACTTTTGGTATTGAAGGTGTAGACCAAGGCTTCTTGTTTGCTAATGAGGGTGAAACCCGACGTTCCATTGGGGTTTTATCCCTACAGATAAACAACTTGTTTTTTCAAATATTGAGCTGAGTGCTCATGCCTAGAGAAAATAAGGTCAACTTCAATCGCTGAAAAAGTTTGACCAGAATAGGAGGGTTTTTACTACGGGAAGATAACCTTTTAGCTTCAGCGACTTTAAAGTTAAAAGCCGCACGAGTAAAGGAAATGAAATGCAACGTCCAGGGGATTTTACTCTTGGGAACGTTTTTAAAAGAAAATTGAAACTTCTCTTATGTCGGTCAAGTGACTCAGTACTGACCATGTTTATAAAAGGCTCTAGTTTCACGCATTGTTGAGAAGTGAGTGAAGACAACTTTCCCTCAAAAATGGTACCAAGGATCGTGAAGAGAGAACCATATTTAGACATAAAGGTATTAAAGTTTTCCAGGGCGTCAAGGTCTAATTTCTTCATGCTTAAGGTGGGTTGTTCTAGTGGAAGTTTTACGCGAAGAGGATGTTTTTCAATTCAATTCAATTCAATTTATTGAGGGAAATAGGCATGGGCCTTTGAGTACCCTATTTGTAACGTAAAATTAAGTGCGGTATACAGAGAAACCGTGTGGGTTGCCAAGGTACAAAAGGCGGTCATAAAATTTGACAAGTGGTGCACGACTCTCGAGGGTTAAGATAAATGCCTCATCGCTCAGGCTCGTTGCGGAACATAAAACTGTCAAGGTTCCTTTTAAAGCTTTCCAGCGATGGTGACATCACAACGTCTTCAGGGAGGGCATTCCATGGTTTAACCACTCTGACAGAGAAGGAGAACTTGCGCACATCCAGTCTCGCCTGCTGGACACGCAGTTTCAATGGGTGACCTCGGAGATGGGTCGTGGTGGCAAATTCAAAGAAGTCCGAGAATTCCAGGCAACAATCCAATCCCTTCACAATGCGGAATGTCTGCAGGAGATCACCACGCATTTGCCTATAACTCAAAGGGAACAGATTAAGATTCATTAGGCGGGTTGGATATGGCAAGGAGCTTTGACTTCTAACCATTTTGGTGGCTTTCCTCTGGACTCTTTCGAGGCAGTTCTGATCTTGAACTGTCCAGGGTTTCCAGGCGTGCATAGCATATTCCAAATGTGGCCTAATGAATGTTCCAAAGGTCTTAGCAAAAAGATCTTCATCGAAATCCAAAAAGGCTCGTCTGATGGCATGCAACACCGAAATTGCCCTCTTCGCCACTTTCGAGCAGTGAGACGATGGTTTTAAGGTGGTGGTCATCAGCACACCAAGGTCCTTTTGGGTTTCCACGTCTTTTAAGGCTTCACCGTTGAGAAAGTAACTTCTACTTTCGGCAGATCCAGACGGGTTGCCTAAGCGAAGTATTGTACACTTATCGACGTTGAACCGCAAAAGCCAATGATTCGACCACTCCTCCAACCGAGTTAGGTTGATCTGCAGTTTATCTTCGTCAGCAGGGGCTCTGGATTACATTCCAGATTTTAATGTCGTCGGCAAACATTGCTGCTTCACAGTCGAGATTCCTGACACAATCGTTCACGTATATTAAAAACAGTATTGGCCCTAGTACTGAACCCTGAGGAACCCCACTCTCGACCGCAGCAGACCTTGACCTCTCTTGGCCGATGCACACAACCTGGCGCCGACCCACGAGGAAGTTTTCGATCCACTTGAGGAGGTTACCTCTGATTCCAATTCTTTCTAGCTTGTAAAGCAGTCTCTCGTGCGGCACAGTATCGAAGGCCTTTTGAAAGTCAATGAAGGCAATGTGAACCGCGTGTCTATCTTCAAGTGCTTGGGTCCACCTCTGGATCGAATACAGCAAATTCGTTGTGCATGATCTTCCTTTTCTGAACCCGTGTTGACAGCTTGATAACAAATTATGAGTCTCTAGGAATTTCACCAATTCGCTCTTGATGATCCTTTCCATAATCTTGCCAAGGATGCATGTTAAGCTTATGGGCCTGTAGTTTGTCACTGACGCCCGGCTACCGCTTTTGTACAAGGGAGTTATATGTGCCAGCTTCCAATCGAAAGGAAGTGTTCCGGAGTCAAAGGACTTTTGAAAGAGCACTGACAAAGGTGCGGAAAGTTCATTGGCGAGTTCTTTCAGAAGCTTGGGTGGAAGCTCGTCTGGTCCTGGGGATTTCGACTCTTTTAGTTCTTTTAATTCCTTTTGGATCAGAAATTCTGAGAATAGTATGTGGCTAATGCTTGCAGTCGGCGGGTTATCCACTGAGGGACGAAGGAACCTGGCCTCGTTTGTGAAGACTGAGCGGTAGAACTGTGAAAAGTACTCGGCTTTTTCCCTGTTTTCAGAAATTTCGACGCCCACGGCAGTCTTAATCAGCGGTATTTGATGTTTATTCCTTGTACATCTACGGAGGTAACTGTAGACTAACTTTGGATTCTGCGTTGCCTTTTGCAGCAAAAGTCTTCTCAAATTCTCTTCGCGTTGTAAGAATAAGGCTTCTCATTTTGTTTCTCTGTGCTTTATACTTATTAAAATAGGCGACTTGATTAGACTCGCGATATTTTCTCCACAACTTGTGCTTCCTGTTTATTTCCCTTTTTAAGTTGCTGTCTAGCCACCCAGGACGCTTGCTGTGATGGACACTCGTTAGCGGGCAGTGGTTGTCAATAAGTTGCAGAAGAACATTTCGGAAAGACTCCCAATCTTCGTTTACGGTGCTCGAAAATATTGAGGTCCAGTTGATGTGTGTTATATCTGCTCGCATCTGATGAAAGTTTCCTCGCCAAACGTTACGCCGTTTTTCCTCTATAGCAGGGGCAACGGAGAATAAGGAGTAGTCCCATATAAGCACCACGTGATCACTACGACCGAGCGGAGGCATTGAAATAATCTCGTCAATGCTGCCTGATGTTTTCGTGAAAACCAGGTCAAGACAGTTAGCCCTTTGTCCTTCACGTGTTCTGGTGGGGAAAGGGACATGCTGTGTGAGGAGTGCATTCAAGGTCTTTTGCAGAAAAACATAATCAAAAAGTTGATTTCGGGCATGATGATTGAACAGTGCTCCAGTTAATTCCTGGTGCGTTGAAGTCACCCATAATCATTACATTAGGTCTACTGGAGAACTTTTCTAATTGTTCCAACAAGTGGGTGTCCGCGACTCGGTCTATCCTAGGTGGCCGATAGACAATGAGGACATCTAGACATGGAGAGCCAAGAGCCTTGATGTTCAACCATATGGCTTCAGTGCTGCACGCAAACTTGCTCGTCTTGTCAGACACTATTAGCACGTCTTTCACATACACAATTATTCCACCACCCTGTCGGTTTTCTCTGTCCCTCCGATATATTTGGTACCCAGACAATGTTATTTCGCTATCTAGAATACTGCCCGACAGCCAGGTTTCGGTTACTGCTATCACATCCGGAGATACTTCGGCAAGGCAAATTTTTAACTCATCAAGTTTTGATAAAAGGCTTTGCGCATTTGTATACAAGCACTTCAATTTTGCGCCAACCAAATTTCCTGTTGCGTTTGTCAATTTTATGGGCCCAACTGCGTCTCCTCTAACGTCAAGGTCGTATGTCTTTTCCGTTTCGTGATGATTTTCGGTAACTCTGGTTTCTTTAGTGAGAACGCTGGGCGTTACGGAATCAGTTCTGACATCTCTTTGGGCAATTGGTTCCCTGATGGTTTTGGCGTTAGTGAGGTGGCTGCCGTTGTCCTCAGAACAATCGGTTGGTTCAATGGAAAATTCGTATTCTTTTTGAACTACCTTCCCCTTGAAAATAGCCAGATTGTGTTCGCCAGCCTTCAGTCTTGATTGTAGTTCCAAGACAAGTTCCCGGCGTTTCAGCCTTTCCGCAGGGGAGTAGTCCGGTTGAAAAAAACCTCTTTATGCGAGTGACGTAGGTTAGTTTTTTTGGATAGGATCGCCTTGATTTGGTCTTTGCTCTCTAGCATTATTTTCAGCGGTCGCGGTCGCGGCGTTCCTAGGCTGTCTTCAGACTTTTTGCCGATCCGGAATGCTTTAATAACTTTTACTTCCACGCCCGGTGGGAGCAACTGGTTTAGGAGGCCATTAAACGAAGCAAGGTCTTCGGTGACACGGTCTTCTGGTCGGACTGCAGTTGACTCGTGCAAACCCTGAATAACTAAACACTGTTGTCGATCCTGGTACTTGGAATTTTCGCTTCCTCCTGAGTTCTCCTTAGGGGCACGAGAACGGTTTACAGAGCTCTCGTTGGGATTAAGTCTACCTCTGACCAAACTCTCATCTGAAGGCTTCAATGAATCCATCAGAGTTGATTGTGACTTTGTCCTCCTGTTGTGGTGTTTCCCCATTGCAGCTTGCCACTCGTTTGTTTCTTCGGATTCAACTACGGGCTCTTTATAACACCCAAGATAGCAGGATGAGATTTGTGGTTTGCTCTGGTCGTCGTCCGTAGGATTCAGAGACTGTGCTCCTGTTATCCGGTCGTTAAGGGTAATCGCGTCCGAACATTGTGAGCTGTAACCAGTTGTAGTTTTTGATACTTTTCGTGCTTTAGTCACTGCCTTTTTAACTGGAATATTGCTAAGCGTATTTCGTCGAGTAATGTTATCTTGCAAGAGCTTCCTTAAGTCTGCAAGCTCATTTTCCAGTTTTTGAACTCTTAGTAAAATATAAGAACATCCAACGCAAGATTCGTCCTCGTAGCCAACGGATTTGGCTGCCATTACGCTTTTTGCGCGCTTTGCTGGTTTTTGGTTACAAGTATAAACTGATGGAGTGCCAGTCGTGGATGTCGAAGCCAGCTCAACAGGCTTTCCTTTAAAAGGAAGTTCCGTGACTGGTTCTGTTGCTAGCAAACAATTGTTTTGAGTCCATAAATGTTAAAACACTGGGAAAAAGTATGTTCTCCTTTGAGCGTATAACGAAAATTTCCGACTGGCTTTGGAGTATGGCGAGTATTTAATGCAATATGAGCAAAAATGTTTATACTTGTTCAAAAACGCTTTTGAAAAATACTATAAACGGTATGAAGGATATTCAGGAACGACTCAGCCGTTCGGAGATATCGAAGGTCCTGGATAACTTCAGATCTTCACGAGGTTGTACACGTTTGGTTCCCTGAGTGGTTCTCAGTTTTTATTGGTGCAGAGCCTGCGCAGTCAACTTGAATAAGATGATAAACAAATTCCAATTTGATCCGTTTTTTTGACGAATTTCGGCACAAAAAAAGAATTCCAGATGAGCAGGAAGCAAGTAAGTACATGCAGTTGAAACAGTATTGTCCGGATCAGTCCTAGTGAAGTGGTAACGAAGATCAAATTGTCCAAGTTGGAGAGCAAATAATTGGTGGTTATTTGCACACGACCTTGAGTTTCATATTGCTCTCTTCAAATCAATAATACGAAGGAAAATTGTTACTAGTAACGTTTTGCGGAATAAAAGATTTAAATATTTTAAGCAAGTCACTGCAAAGCAAATTATCTGCTAGGTAACGAGTTTAAACTGAAAATAGAATTAGCGAAGAGGCTATGCAGGATGAAAAATTATATCAACTGGTATACCAGTTACTACAAATTATTCTTCGCTGGAAATAAGGTAAACTTACAAATTTTTAACTTTATTTCTAGAATAAGCCTTTAGATTCCGTCGTTTTGACGTAAATCTGCGAGAACTTTAATGAGGCTATGTAGGGTGAAAAAGTTTAAAAACTTTATATTTCTCCCTTTTGCAATTGCAATAACTGCAGGTATGTGCAGCTGATGATGAGGTAGAAATACAATTAATTGTCAATAATTAAGCTAATATTTTCTACAGGAAACGTAGAAATCAGTTGAAAATTCGAGAATTCACTTATCTTCAAATTTGAACCAACCGCCTTCGACCTTGACCGCAACATCACAGCACTATCCCATTGCATCTAGCTATTAATTATTTAGTGAAGCAGGTTTTTTTCTCCTAATTTTTAAATTGGCGGCTCATCGAACTCGACCTCAGATGTAACCGTAGGAGTTTTTTTAACCGTTTGTGTTTAAGATTTTTGACTATTGTTTTAAAAAATGGCAAATCGTTCTGAATCGGATATGCTTACCATATTGTTCATTTTTGCTGTTAGTATGGCTGCTCACGTAGTGAAGGAATTATCCACTTTGTATTTATTTATACCACGATACTAAGTTTGAAATGACGGGGCTCTCTGGGCCCTAAATATATAATTTATTTATTTTACTGCTGTCCCCTCTTTGGGCTGATGAACACCTCTGACTGCAGTACGATAAAAAAATTTCAAAGGGTTTTTACTCGAAGACTATTTTCTCTTCCTGGATCCAGTATCTTTAAAACGGATAGATGCCAGTTATCAGACATTAAATTTCTGTGGGTTAGAAGACTCGAAACCAGTCTCTGCTTCCCGTTTCGCGTTAACTCTAGCCCAAATCTCCCACGAATTAACGCTCTTACTCCGGTAGATCGACCCTATGCCACTCGTAATTCCACCATGATTATTTCACTACCCCGTAGCTCCACAACTAACCGGTCTCCGTTTTTTGCCTCTAAATATGCTTTTATATGAAATAATCTTCCACTACATATTAGGTTGTCTTCCACGTTAGCTATTTTCACAACAAAATTACGTAAAAATTTAACTTCGGAAGACATAAAGTCCTTATTGTCTGTTTCCTTCCAAAACTTGCTTCTTTTGGATTTCGAAAAGGGTCCTCCTGGTATTTGAGGCAGCTCCCTGGATATTATATTGGTCTCTAATTATATTTCCATCATCCTCTGCAGATTCAATCTTTGCATTCACTTTTTCGTCCCTCCTTCTTAAACTAGCATTGCCAACTCTTGACAAACTTCATACTAACCTCCGAGTTTGCAAACCTGACGATAGTCTCCAGGATCTGTTGATGATCGAAGTGGGTTCTGATGGTTTCGCCTCTTTGGTGATGGACTATACAGTCAGCAAGGTCGCATCTCGATGATGATCTCGTGACCTCTACTGTCCCCTCTTCGTTTCGACCATGTTGTCTACGATGAGTTCGTCCTCTCTCACCTCCACTGGTGTTTATAAACAGTAGCTCTGAGCTGCTATATTACCTCTCACCCGACAAGGGCGTCCCGAACCCTCATACGCAGTCAACAACATCACAATACTATCCCATTGCATTTTAGCTATTAATTTTTTAGTGAAGCAGTTTTTCTCTAAATTGGCGGCTCGCCGAACTCCGCCTCGATTTAACCCTAGGAGTTTTTAACTGCTTCTTTTTCCAGTTCACCGTACATGCCAAAGATTGTTGAATTTTTATTTTAAAAATGACAAATCGTTTTTGAATCGGATATGTTTACCATACTACTCATTTCTGCTGTTCATATGGATGCTCACATAGTGCAGCAATTATCCACTTTGTATTTATTTAAACCACGATACGATTCAATCTTTGCATTCACTTTTGCTTCCTCTTTTTAAACTGGCATTGCAACTCTTGACAACCTTGATACTTTCCTTCAAGATTTGCAACCCTGACGATAGTCTCAGGATCTGCTGATGATGATCGAGGTGGGTTCTGATGGTTTCGCCTCTTTGGTGATGGACTACACAGTCAGCAAGGTCGCATCTCGATGATGATCTCGTGACCTCTACTGTCCCGTCTTTTCGTTTCGACCATGTTGTCTACGATGAGTTCGTCCTCTCACCTCCACTGGTGTTTTATGAAACAGTAGCTCTGACTGCTATATTACCTCTCACCCGACAAGGAGCGTCCCGAACACACTCATACGCGGTCAACAACATCACAATACTATCATTGCATTTAACTATTATTAATTTTTTTAGTGAAGCAGTTTTTTCTCCTATTTTTTTAGAATTGGCTCGCCGAACTCCGCCTCCGGTCCAGCCTGGGAGTTTTTTTTCCTGCTTCTTTTTTCACGAGTTCACCGTATATGCCAACGTTGTTGACTTTTGTTTTAAAAATGGCAAATATTT
>WEDG01012409.1:0-41435 GCA_017591395.1 Schistocephalus solidus | reverse complement strand
ATATATATATATATATATATATATATATATATATATATATAGAGAAGAGAAGAGAGAGAGAGAGAGAGAGGAAAGGGATGGTTATCGACAAAGACATGGGAGACCGGGGTGGTTATTTGTGATTTAGTAGTCGTCATCAGCCAACCAGTCTTATTCAGCCCCAGGTTTGCAGAGCCTGGGACTCGAACCCGATCTGCCGTTTCATTTGCACATAGATATCTACCTTTTCCTTGTATCTCAATTCACTCATTTCACCATGTCATTAAGGATCTACCATAAAAAGTTCAGTAACTTTTGCTATGGTTGTACACTTCACTGTTTATTTGAAAGCAGCATCGACTAAGACATAAAAAGCACCGTAAATTTTCTATCTTGCGAGATTTCAACCCCAATTTTGAAATGATTTTTCGATTCGAAAATAAGCACTTATGTGCTGTTGAAAAATCAGCTTTTGAAAGAGCTTCCTTCTGACCGCTTTCAAAAATTTCACTCCATATAAATGCCTTCTTAAGTAGTATGAAGTTTTTCCTTGATTTTCGATGTTCTGGTACGTTCAAATACATTCTGTAGAGCCATACACGAAAATATTCCTTCTTATCTTCCTTTGGTAGCAAATTACGTCTCCATTAAATTTCATACCCAAAGAAAGGGCATTCTTTGATTCTAAAAAGGTTTCTAATTCTACGATTTTTGTAAGGCTGTGTACTGTTCAATCCCCAAGGATCATATGTGTAAACGTACGAATGCTGCTTCTAAAGTATATAATATGGTCTAAATTGATGGCAAAATTATATGAGCGCTATCTGACATCTTTGTACAGCGTAGAGAAATGTTTGATTTTCATTAGATGGAATATATACAGCGTGTATTGTTGAAATCTTGAATGCAAGGCAGGTCAGGCTAAAAATTATTGAAAAAGTTTTGAAACCGAAAGATATCTTTTTTGGGCATTACTTTTGAAGAAGACGTACTTTTCTACCAAATTATTATAGGAAATAATCTTTTTCGGGCATTTTTTCTAAAAAATTCATTTGGATTTATAAGGACATCGAAACACAACGAGAAAAAATCGTAGTACTTAAGTAGCCATTTTTACAGAGTTTAATATTTTAGACGGTCAGAAAGAAGCTTGTTAAAAAGCCGGTATTCTGACGTGATTGAATGGTATTTATTAAAATATTAAAATCTTATGTAAGAAGTTTTTGTGAAACGAAAACACATTTCAGGATTTTGGTTAGCGTGTTCGATGTACTCCACACCACTGTCAATAGAATTCGTCTCACGACAGCGAAGAAATTGGCGTACCTGTGGAGGGGGGGGGAGTTTAAACTAGTAGCACCTCATATTTTGTCCAATTTATTCGAGGTTGAAGCAAAAGCCTTCGAAGGATATCAATCGCATCAGGTTTAATTGAAAGGACTGTCCGTTTAGTCCGCTTTGTTCAGCACCTTCTCCCTGCGTCCTCATTTCTAGTTAATTGTACTATTCAATCAATGTAGTTATATACTACAAAGAATCCAGACAAGATGTGCCACTAATGAGTTTATTTAATTCTGCTAATTAATGAGTGTAGCCAAGACAACAAAGCCTGACTGACTGGTCAGCCTACGGACATCGAAGAGATAGCATTTAAGCTTAACGAGATGATTAGATTAACCAGCATCGGGACGCTATGACTAGTTACGAATCTGTCGACTCACAAATCTCGAAGCATAGTCCGGTAGCTTAAGCTGCGATACGTATCCGCGGTAACTTGACGGATAAATTTCTGGGCTTGTAGCTGGTACCTATGATGGTCGTATAGAAATCATGCTTAAAATGCTATTTATTGTACGTATTATTTAGTATATCATGAATTCTTCAAATTTAATGCTCAAAGAAAGGGTGTTTTTGGGTTTTATAAAGTTTTACAATTCCCGAATACTGTTGGGTCCGATCAGCCGTGAGATGTCGTTCATGCTTACAGTCTACAAGTTGCATATTCTCCATGCAAGAAAAATCGCAAGTTCCTCCAAGCCATTTCGAATATACTGCATCGGACCCACCAACTTCTACAATATATTTTGACTATGTTGTATACTTCGTAAAGGCCATTGATAAACAAATAAATACGATGATATTTGAGTGGACATTTCACGATCTTAAAAAAACTCATAATTAAAAAATGTATAAAGTCGAAAGATACAATTCCTACGAATATTAAATGGAAGGAGGGCACCATTTACTATAAAATTAGTAGAATAAAGACTAGTTTCATGCATGCATTTAAAAGGGCATCGAAAATTAATGGAAATAAATCATACTACTTAAACAAAAAATTACGAATCGCGGTTGCTGCAGGTTGTGACGCACGATACTCCCCCGCCTAAGTAATCACTGACTGTGTACTACCCCCAGTTTTGAAAATATGTATGGGTGGGCTGCCGAGTAACTTCAAGTGAACTTTGGGGCCATAACCAACAGATCCGGTTTGAGCGGCTTGGATCAACGTTTAAGGGTACCTTTTGAAAGAAGTACACTTCTGCAGCTGAGATCGTAAGCTGCATCAGAAACTGTAGGACAAGCGGTGCGCAGGCACTTCGTCTGACACTGACCTGGTTAGCAGGCTGGTTGCAACTGCTTTATGAATTGCGTCTACACTTCCTGGCCTTAGCAAAGCTTTTCCCCCTGTCTTCCCTGCCTTCTAATTTTGGAACCTTCAAGTTATCGACCATTTCACCTTGACAACACAATGTGGAGCAAAAGCACGCGTCATGCATACGGAACCACATCCTCAAACCGATACTCTTCAGGCTAGTTCGCATTTCGATGGTCACATTAAATCTGCCCTTTCTAAAACAGATTGGTTGTTTTAACCCTACCATTTTCACAGGCTCAACCCGAAAGAATAAGATCGTGCACACGTTGGCCTTCTTATACAGACAAACCTACTTGTCACTAACTTTTTAAAACCTTTCCCTTTCCCCTAAGGCTTTGATGGACACCTTCTACTTAATGTAAAAACAGTTCACTAAGAATTTACGTCGAAATCGCTAACCATATTTTTGATTTGTACTTAGGCCTCCGTATGCGCTCTACCTCGATAATAATAATTTGGGATAGTACGGGCTCAATAGCTCGTTCCGTCAGTCACATGCGCCCACGCGTCTGCTACTCGATTTATCGATCTGTCTGTGATGGAAGGGCCTGTGATCTTGTGAAATCATTACAACGGCTTTCAGTCGAGCCAGCCAGTGTCAAGCGATCCACTGTTTGCGAGCTCCGTTTGTTTAGTTTATGCCCTCTCTGTGACCTTTATATCCGTCGTTCAAGATCTTGTATGGTGATGGAATTTAAGCCGCATTTTGCCTATTTGATAGCTCATTCCTGAAGTCGTCCTTTGGATGCAAGTCCCTCTCTCTAAGGCAGCTTTTGCCAAAGGAAATATTTGTGATGGCAGTCAAGACCGCATCATTTGACTTCGTGGCGTCTTTTATGGCTGAAAATGTTCCAGGTGTTAAACCCGATGTTTTTAAGACACTGGAGTTTCATTAAATTGCAGCCAAGTATTGCACACATGTGGACGAGCTTAAGGGTGGACAACTGCTTTAGACTCGTGGACTACCCGCGCGTGCAACATACATTCAAAACGGGCTTTCTACTAAGTAATTCTAAAACTAATGCAAGCGTGCCTCGATCGACTGTCTGGGAATGGTGTTTAATTACACCGTTCCGGCGGGTGTTAAATACACACAGGACACCAATTCCTTTGTCACTGGTCACATTCACCCTGGGTTCTTGACACCAGGTGCCCAAGGCCTCATTCTGAAGGATAGGGCTCACGCGTACGTAAAAGTGCTACATAGGGCGCAGGAAGAATTGGCTATTGCATTCCAAACCTCGCTTCAAGGGGGGGGGGGTCAAGTTATTCCAGCAGATGATCAATTAACGATGGATACCCTGACTTGATAGATTAAAACGCATCCGGAACTACACGAAGTCATATATCGATCAGGCTGCTGCAACTTCACACGACAGTTCGACCGTCGTAGTCCGACAATGTACACTGTAGGCTCCACGGAAGGGTGGTGCGCGGACGGTGACTTGCGCATGATTTTAATTTAAAGTGATAGTAGACTTGCGCTGCATCTACCACACTCACTCCTCCTCCCCACCTTAGCCCGGAATCTTGACAGAAGCAAGAAGACTGGAGATGGGAGAGGGCGCAGGTGATTGGCGCGGCCGGAACCACCCCTGGGCATACCACCACACCTGGCTCAGATCCCACGGAGTGGGAGTGCCATCAAGGCCACATTAAGAAGGAGCCATTGCAGCCTGACTCTCGGTCCGCTAGCCGTCCATTGCGAACAATGGCACGCACTGGGCCGATTACGCAGTCCGAGTTATCCCGTCATTTGGCAACCTTCCAAGCCATGGCTTTTAGCGCACCATTATAGTTTCAAGCGCGTCAGATTGTTTATAGTGAGGAAAAATATGCTGAGCCGTTGACCTCACTCTCTCCCCCACCTCCACAATCAGACCACCGTCCGAGCCGGTCAGTTGTCTGATGCGGAAGTGGGCGTAGCTGTTGGTGACCTCGTCTATTTGTACTACGTATATGAACTGGCCCCCCAAAAACAGCACCAGATTTTTCACACAACAGGGGGTTGAACGGCTTACAGCTCACATGTGCGAGATAGCCAGAGGTCACGTTAAGAAGCAGCCATCGCAGCCTGACTCTCAGACCACCGGTCAGCCACTCTGCAAAACACACATTGGACTGACTGCGAGGTCTGAACACACGCTAGTTCAAACATCGTGTTAGACGATGACCGCCGTATGCTGTGCTGGGACGGTGACTCACGCTGGATTATAGTGAGAGTAGACTTTCGATGCATCTACCTCACTCTCCGTTCCACTCCCCCACCTGGACCAGGTGCAAAACAGATTAAATAAGGCCGGAGATGGGAGATGGCGCAGGCCCACGCACTGTGGTCCTACTTCAAACAAGAACACAACAACAGAAGAGAGGGGCGGCTTGGATCCCAACTGAGTGGGAGTGCCATAAAGGAGCCATTGCAGCCTGACCCTCAGTCCGCCCGTTTTCCATGGCGAACAAAACGCACATTGGGCTGACCTCGCGGTCTGAGGGTTCCCATTAGTTGGCAACCTTCCAAGCCACGGCTTTTAGTGCAACCTGAGAGTTTCAAGCTCGTCAGATTGTTTATAGTGAGGAAAATGCGCGGTGCTCTCGACCTCACTCTCTCCCCAACCCCCACAATCAGACCACCGTCTGAGCCGTTCAGTTGTCTGATGCAGAAGTGGGCGCAGCTGCTGGAGACCTCATCTACGTGTACTACGTACACGACCTGGCGCCCCAAACACAAGCACCAGAATTTCACACAACAGGGGGTTGAACGGCTCACATCTCACATATGTGAGATAGCCAGAGGTCATGTTAAGAAGAAGCCATCACAGCCTGACTCTCAGACCACCAGTCAGCCACTCCACACAACACACATTGGACTGACTGCGAGGTCTGAGTGTAATTGTCAGTTGGCAACCTTCTAACCTACGGCGCTTATCGCCCCGTGTTATTCTCATGTTTTTTTTTTGTGGTGCTGCGTGTGATCATCTGAGGTGCAAAGGCTGATGAGGAGAGATGCAATAATGTGGTATAGCTGGCAGTGTTCTACCGCAGGTTTTCATGCAGACGCATGTGACCTAATAGACCCATGCGGTGTGTGAATTTGCGTGTGCAGTGTAGACAGTTGAGTCGGATGCGGCATGTGTATTTTGGTGCTCCTGCCACTAGTTCGCCGGTTTCTAAGCGATGTATTCTTAAGTGACCGACCAGGCTGATGCATGATGTGCATGTGCGGTGAAAATGAGGACAAGATAGGTTGGGAGGTGCTAAGTCTGGGGGATCTGCTGCTGGTACTGCTAGTAGAGCACATGGGAGGAATAAGGGAAGTGATGATGGGTGCGCAAGATGTGCTGGCATCGTGGTGGATTCCGCTTTCGTGGATGCGCATGTGCCCAATCAGGCCCATGCGATGGGTGAATGCGCGTGGGTAATGAGGGCATTGGAGGCGGCGGTCTCTGCTGTGTGTTTGTGCTCCAGGTACTAGTTCACCCGTCTCTGTGCGATGGACTCGCAAGTGCCTGGCCAGGCCGATGTGTGAGGTAAATTTGCGATCGCAATGAGGACAGGTTAGTACGAAGTCCCCATCGCTGGCACTGGTGGCGGCGGTGGCGTAGGACGTAGCAGGTGGCAGGTAATCGGAGGTGGCTACTGAGGTGGTGGGAGTGGGGCAAGTTGTGGAGGAGGGAGGATGGTCTCGGTGATCATGGGCGGTGGGGTATCGATGAAGATGTTATCAGTGGTTGGGGTGGTCGTCGTCGTGGGGTCTGAGGCAGGTGTGGCAGAGGTTGCTGTTGTGGGATTTTTGAAGCATTGAGTTTGGATATGTCTGACAAGGCTGATTTGCGGACGGAATGAACGCAGGGCTTGGGCATTGGCAGTGTTGATCCACGGTGCTTGTGACTTGCGAGCCGCCCATTTGGCCTTAGCAGCGGCGCTCAGGTTGGCCTCATAGATTGCTGAACCAGTCTTCACGGATCTTCCCCATGCCGGTCTATCCTGGGCGAGGTCTTCCCAGGTCACCGGGTTGGTTTGCAGTTGCTTCAGAGATTTCTTCAAAGTTTCCTTGTAGCGTCGTTTTGACCTCCCTGCCAGCGAGAACCCGTGGCAACAACTCCGTAGAAAAGTTGTTTGGGTAGTCGTTCGTCGTCCATTCTTACCAGGTGGCCGCTCCATCGCAGTTGCAATTGCCTCCGCATGGCGTGGATGCTGAGGATTCAGGTCCGCTCCAGGACTTCCATGTCCGAGATCCTGTCTTGCCATCTCAGCTTCAGTATTCTGCGGAGGCAGCTGAGATGAAAGTGATTCAGCTTCCAGGCTTTGCTCGAGTAGACGGTCCAGGTCTCCGCTCCATAAAGGAGTGTCGTCATGACGACAATCTCGTTCATCTTCAGTTTGGTCTTCAGGTGGATACCGTGGCTATTCCACACGGAGGCCTGCAGCCGAAGGCCTGACTGGCTTTTGAGATCCGTTTAGCAACCTCGTCATCGATTCTCATGTTGCGCGACATCGTTCTTCCTAGATAAGCGAAGGTTTCCACGTTCTTGAGTTGAGCACCGTTGACATTGATTCGAGGAGCATTGTATTCCTCGCTGGGTGGCGACTGGTGCATGAAAACCGTTTTGGCTGTACTGATTGTTAATCCAAAATCGGCACAGCCTGCGGCGAAGAGGTCCATGCTCCTTTGTATGTCCTCCTCCGTCACAGTGTTAAGGGCACAGTCGTCCGCAAGGAGCAAGTCATGGACTGTAGTCGTAGACACGCGCTTTGAAGCCTGCATACGTTGACTATTGAGAAGGTGCCCATAAGTTCTGTAGGCGATGCGGATCCCAGGCTGCTCATCACGGTAGGCGTCCATCAACATAGAAGAGAACATGAGACTGAACATGGTGGGGGCCAGAACGCAGCCCTGCTTCACTCCATTGGTCACTGGGAATTTTTAGGATACCGTCCCGTTGTCAGTGACGCGCGCCGTTATCCCATCATGAAGTTGACGCACCATGTGCGTGAACTGCACAGGACAGCCAAATTTCTGCATGAATTTCCACGGTCCATCGCGATTAACCGTGTCAAAGGCTCTCGTCGTGTCTACGAAGGTAGTTAGAGGTGGGTTCGCATCTCCTAGTAATTCTCTTGTAGCTAGCAGGCGGCAAAGATCATGTCGGTTGTTTCGCGGTGCCGTTGGTAGCCGCAGCGGCTTTCCGGAAGCAGTCTCTACTCTAGTTGACCTTTCAGACTATTGAGAAGGATACGGGCGAAGATCTTCCCGGCGATGTTGAGCAACGAGATGCCTCTGTGATTATCACAGAGTTGCCGGTTCCCCTTCCGTTTGTAGAAATGGACGATGGTCGCGTCTTTGAAATCCTGAGGAACTTGTCCTTGGCGCAACATCTCCTGGAAGAGTGTTGTAAGTTCTGCCATCAGCCGGGGCCCACCGTGCTTGTAGACTTCCAGTGGGATTGCGTCGGATCCCGGTGTATTACCACTGGAAATCTGCTGCACTGCCCGGATGGTTTCTGGTCGGGAAGGCGGCAGATCCAGGTAATTGTTCGTGTCCACTTGAGGGAGCCGGTCAATGGCAGCATCGGAGATGGCTAATGAGCTATTAAGTGAAGTAATGAGCTATTAACTGAAGTGCTCGGCCCAGCGCTCAAGAATTTGCGATTTCTCTGTCAGCAGTGTTTTGCCGTCAGAGCTTAGCAGCGGTGCGGTCTCTATGATACACGGGCCGTAGATGGCCTTGATGGCTTTGAAAAGTTTTTCATTTCATTGCGGTCCGTATACCCCTGGATTTCCTCAGCCTTTCAGACCATCCAAGCATGGGATTGGGTATGACTGTCTGATGACGGCTAATAAGCCAGAAATGGCCATTCCGGTCTCTCTTTTCTTTGTCGGTTCCACTTAATCAACATTTGCTACACGTCGCTATGCGACCGCCTGCGAGGGCTATAAAGTGAGTTCCAGGGCATAACTTAACATACATGTTCCTTAAGCAGATCGGTGAACCGCACACTATAATCATATTCCCGATCGCAACTGACAAAAAAACAGGCCCGTGGCGCAATGGCAGAGCGTTCGACTCAAATACGAAAGGTCGCGGGTTCGAGTCCCAGGTGGTCCACACATTGAATTCGGTATGACTGGTTGATGACGGCTAATAAGCTAGAAATGACCATTCTGCTTTCTCCGGTCACTATACTCTGAGGATGGAAGAGAGAAGGCTTTCGAAACGTCCATGAACTCACCCCCTCTTCTTCTTCGTCTTCTTCAGTAGATGATAAACGCGATATATATATATATATATATATATATATATATATATATATATATATATATATATATGTTGAGAAATGCAGGCGAGAGGCCAAGAGAATAAATCCGAAGGGGCAGCCAAAACCGAAGTACTGGCTTGCAATACCTTACATAACTGGTGTATCCGAAGAATTTGCTAGACTAGTGAGTGAATTTGGGATTGGCGTGGCTCACAGACCGGAAGCGACAATCCGCCGGCAACTCATGCAACCTAAAGACCCAATCCCCTTCAAACAAAAATCCGGCGTCATTTACCGGATAGACTGCCGTTGTGGTCGAGCAAATTATATTGGCGAAACCGGCAAACGGGTTTGCACGAGAATGCACGAACACGAGCTCGCTGTGAGAATGAAGGATAAACTCTCCTTGGTAGCTGCTCACGCATCCTCGCAAGAGCACGACTTTGACTTTGGCAGCGTGAGAATATTAGGCCAGTCAGACGACCAAATTTCACGCCTGCTGCAGGAATCGTGGCACTCGACCGCGGAATCTATCAAAAGACATATCGATCTGCCAGCTGCATATCAAGCCCTGCGCGAACAAATCAATGGCGCTGATGAAGGTCATACTCGGCAGAGGTGAGTTAAATAAGCAGTGAGCTGTACAGTCTTTTATTCCTTGACGATGGACTCGCGTGAGAGTTCGAAACGTCGGACGAATATATATATATATTGAAGAAAATAGGGCTCGTCGGAAAATAGAGTTGTACTCGTGAATTTTTCAAGTTGGTCACACCAACCCGTCGTCAGACGAAAATGAACAGAGGAGAAAATGAAATGGTCAGATGACCAGTTTGTGCTACAGGACAGACAAGGACAGACAACCAACTGGGGTGTGAGGAATGGGTACATGATTGGATTGGGGCCGGTTAGGGGGCGGGGGCTGTTAGGGTTCCCTGTGTCGGAGGCTAAGGGGGATGGCGATTAAATGTGACTGCAGACGGTAAACTTAATGGTCGACGATGCGGGGATGGGGACAGAGGTAATTGCATCGATTTTTGAGGTGTTTATCGTGTCAACTGTTGTTCGCCGTGTCAGGGGAGGGGTGGCGAGACAGTGAGATTCTACATGGTCCAGAAAAAGATTAGCGGCTGTGGTTAGGTTGTGGGCGCAAATCAGTGAGCCGGGCACGCAGGCCTTCGTATTGAGAGTCCAGATCGACATGGCGGTTGATGCTGGTCGTGTTAGAATGCCACGCCTCGAGGAATTCACGCGCCTGTTTGTTGTTAGCCATTGCAACAACTTCGGTTCCGTCCCAATTGAAGCGATGGTCGAACTCAAGGGCATGCGCAAAGATGAGTGACAAAGGGTCGCGTCGACGAATGGCTAGTTTATGTTCCGTAATACGCGTCCCAAGTCGTCGGCCGGTATGACCAATATAAGTGCAAGAGCAGTTAGCACACGGAATGCGATAGATGACATTAGTTTGCTGCTCTTTAGGTATAGGGTTTTTTTACCCGGGATAGTGTTGCGCGCAAGGACGATGCCGGTTTGTGCGCAATGGAGATGCCAAACCGGTTTAATTGTCGGGCGATCGCTTCGGAGATGCCCTGCATGTAAGGTAGGGAGTAGAATTTACGCGGTCCGGGTTCTCCATTAGAGCCGAAGGTTTGTGGTTGCCTCTGGTGTCTGAGGCAGTTTTTCACAAAAACTGACTGGGTATCCGTTGAGTCGGAATAGCCGATACAGGTAATTGAGTTCTTTTTGCGTAGATGATCGCTACTACAGTAACGAAAGGCCCGGTGGAAAAGGGTTCAAACGCATATATATATATATATATATATATATATATATATATATATATATATATATATATATATATATATATATATATATATATAAGCTAAGTAAGAGCTTGATCCTCACCGGTGTGGTAAGGATCTCACTCGATCCCATTCTGTCTGCTCGCTACTGGTGATAAACCAACGTTGTCATAGGACACCTGCCACATTATATGCAGGTATGTTGTTAAAGGTGCAACAGGCAAGACGCATATAGCTGTTTCACGATTGTGTCCTGTAACACAACGTTCGTTTATCGCCAGTATCAAGCTGACAGGCGGTCACAATGGGATCCAGTGAGATCCAAACCACACCAGTGAGGGTCACGCGCTTACTTGACTTCTGTGTATACCTCACTGCGTAAGGCCTATGGCATTTTGATGATCGGTAACAACTGTGAAACAGCTTTCTGCGTCTAGCCTGTTGTACGCTGAGCAAAATACCTTAGTTGCGTGACACCAGAGGCCCCGGAATGAAGACTGGAACAGTTCGAGTTAGGATTCAGTTCGTATGCAGCTGGTCGGCTTCAGCGATCACCACCACCACCACCACCACCACGGGCAGTTCGACCGTCGATTTCGACGAGGTCCACCGTATGCTCCACACCAGGTGGTGCAGGGACGGTGACTTGCGCGTGAATTAGTTTAAAGTGATAGTAGCCTTGCGCTGCAGCTACCGCACTCTCTCCTCCTCCCCCACCTGAGCCCGGTGTCAAGACAGAGTAAAGAAGACCGGAGATGGGAGAGGGCGCAGGTGGCTGGCGCGGCCGGAGCCGCCCCTGGGCGTGCCACCACACCTGGCTCGGATCCCACGGAGTGGGAGTGCCATAAAGGCTACATTAAGAAGGAGCCATTGCAACCTGACTCTCAGTCCGCCAGTCAGCCACTCCACACAAAAACACACATTGGGCTGACCTCGCGGTCCGAGTTATCCCGTCAGTTGGCAACCTTCCAAGCCACGGCTTTTAGCGCACCGTGATAGTTTCAAGCGCGTCATATTGTTTATAGTGAGGAAAATGCGCTGAGATGTCGACCTCACTCTCTCCCCCACCCCCACAATCAGACCACTGTCCGAGCCGGTCAGTTGTCTGATGCGGAAAGCAGGCGCAGCTGCTAGTGACCTCGCCTACGTGTACTACGTACACGACCTGGCCCCCAAACACAAGCACCAGGATTTCACACAACAGGGGGTTGAACGGCTTACATCTCACATGTGTGAGATAGCAAGAGGTCACGTTAAGAAGGAGCCATCGCAGCCTGACTCTCAGACCACCAGTCAGCCCCTCCACACAACACACATTGGACTAACTGCGAGGTCTGAGTGTAATTGTCAGTTGGCAACCTTCCAACCGCGGCATTCAACGTTACCGCACTCTCTTCTCCTCCCCACCTGAGCCCGGTCTCATGACACAGTCAAGAAGACCGGAGATACCACCACCACCACCACCAACAACAACAACAACAACAACAACATCGTCATCATCTTCAACAACAACAACAACAACAACAACAACAACAACAACAACAACAACAACAACAACAACAACAACAACAACAACAACAACAACAACACCTCTTCGTCATCTGGATGCATGTGTGGGCTTAACAACGTGTTGCTCTTGACGTCCAGTGCAGAGTTAGTTTAATTCCCCGGTGTTTTTACCAGAAAGAACTGACTGGTTAGAAAAAGACGACATTATGTTTAATGTCTACATTGAAAATAATGCAACCATCTCTTCATCAATAGAACTAGCCGACAACCGACGTAAACTTATCGATTTTTCGAGGGCACAGGAGACTACACGGGGCAGTTCTTACCATAAGAACGTACCTCCGGAGTCCTTAGAGGGTTCTTGGGCATAATTAAAATCAGCCAATAACCAATACTTCCGTCAGACAGTACTTAACAAATTTGGGGGTAAAGTTTTCGACAAGACTTTTAATATTTAGACCCGAAGTCTGCTAGGTCCTTCTTCCAGAAATGCCAGGCCTTGCCGTTAAGACCCTAAGCGTTGTATTCATACCAAAATATGTGAAGGCTAAAGTAACCCACTTGAGAAGTCTTCGTTTAAAGGATTGCGAAAGAAGTATTTCATTTTTCTTGGATAACTGAATTCCTCCGACGGAATACGGTGTAGACTGCGAGGGTAATTTCTGGATTGTTGGCCATTGATGGCAAGCCATATCATAAGATGTTCTCGATCCAGGATGGAACGCATGACGCAAATTTCAGACGACCAACGAGTCTAAGCGTAACTAGCCGACAACAGGTAATAAGTTGGAAATGTCAATCATTCTCAATCTCGGCTTTGAATTTATCCCTTCGGAACAACTGCTTGTCGCTAAGCGATGGGCCAGAAAATGGATTTGGGTGAGCATGTTCCATTCTGCAGTCAGATAAGGAAGCGCTCCATGCCCTTACCAAACCGTTTAAATGAACTGGGCAGTTTCTGCTGGTAATACGTCTCTGTTGCGACTGTTTTCCTCGGCTGACCTTAGGCTCATCCAACGATCGACCCAGCACATGCTCAGGCGTTCATCCCCTAGGGAGAGCAGCCAGCTGGCAGGACTGGCTCTATGACCCTAACGCTCGTGCTCGAAATCGGTCGGTGGCGGGAGCATCTGATCGATTGATCTCGTCACGCACAACGCGCGCGCGCACGCCCGATGTCGCGTGTGTCTAGCCTCGCCTCCCTTCGTAAGGTCTGTGTGTGAGTGCATGCGCACCACGCGGTTGAGCGTGTGTCACTACCTCGCTCTCGCCTCGCCCGTCACTGCGCGCGAATGTGATTGGACAGGGCGCCTGTCGCGTCCCTTGTCGTGACGACGCAAGCAGGCCGTCAGTGAACGAGGCTAGAGGCCGGGTGCGAATCATTCGCGTCGTTTGGGCTGCCCTCTAACCGCCAATGGTAGCGCTGATAGACGGACAAGAGAGGCTGGTAACAGGTCAGAGACCGGCGGACTTTTTTCGTCGGACTCGCTCTAAGATCCTGGCGTGCCTCACGTTGCAGCAGACGCGACCGTGTTCCCGCCGCATCATCTGTTCGCTAGCGGCTGATCCCGGACTTATTTTTACGCCACCTGATTCGCCTTCAATCTGATCAGCTCCTCTTTTGGTGAGTTTTGTCACGAGATTCTCGACAGCGAAATTTGGTTGCAGAAGTGGCTAGGCGGATCTGTCCTCGAGTAAAATTAGTGCGCATTCAGGTTAGAAATACCGTTTTGGCTGCAGGCAGAGAAGTAGATAGATTGCTTTTATTTTTTCACTAAAAATAATTTTGAAAAGAATCCCGTTACGACATGGGATTCAACATCCCCTACGTAGTATAGGTTGCCTTGCGCTAAATTCCAGGAGGGGGTCATGTTCTCGTGTCACAACCCTCACCATAATCTCTCTGGAATTAATCAAAACGCGCGGATAAACGACAACTCCGGACCCTGGTAATTCCAAACGGTCTTAGAAAATTTCTTAAGTAGAACCGAAAACGACCGTTTCTTTTAGTGTAAACTTTGAAGAAAACGTAATTTGCCGCCAAATGAGCACAAGTAACAATCTTTTTATGCACTTGCTGCGCGATTCCGCTATTTCATATCTACGCGTGCCACACACGATCTGATTTTTAAGCTCTACGTGTCACGGTCACGGATCTCCTGCAAATTACTGGGCCATAAAGAAGGCGTTGTAGACTGGTCCTCCTTCCGCGAGGGAATCGTTTTCTACTGCCTTCCAAATCAAGAGTGTCTGCGTTTCGTGGTAGTTGTAAGGTTTGTTTTCTAAGATTTAGGATCGTGGAATCTGAACTGGATCAACCTTACTCCTTTTAACCTCCCATAAATGGCTAGTTTGTCCCCCTTTGTGCGCCCTCTTTTTCTATGCGCTGTTTGACCTGTTCAAAACTTTCAGACAACTGGTGATGAGATCTGACGCAATGTTGTTTTTATCTAAAAGCCCCCATCTCAGGTATTACGCGATATTTACGGCAGTGGTTGAGATCGCACGCCGCCCAGCATGCACGGCAGATGACAGGTAAGTGTGGACCTTCTTGGTTGTCTTAATATCGCGAATGACCGAGTAACAGCTTCATGACATTCTAACCTGTGTGAGATCCGAGTCGCCCTTCTAATGGCCTGTGTAGGGATCAGTTCGTGTAGATGGGCTGTTTAGCCATGACAGCTACCGCGTCCGCACTCGATGCTCTTGATTTTGTCTTATCATGGGTGTAATATTGACGATGGGAGAGAGAAAGAGTGCGATTGATGCTTCGCAAGTCCGCCGCGCTATAATATAATTCACACACACGCGACGCAGAGCGTCACTGCCAACCGTCAAATCACCACAGACAATTTCGAAAGCTCACAAAAACTCCACGAACGTCATCAGAGACGACTACATCGTCCCTACTCAGCTCTTTTAACATATATAACATCCTAGATATTTGAAACTGTCACTGTACGCAACTTCACACACACACAACCCCCCCAAAGCAGCCATGACCATGGACACTTTCGAAGTCGTCGCTCTGATCGCTCACCCAACGATCGCGCTCTGTCTCCGATCATTTGAGTATGCACTGTGCCAGCTCTTTAAGGTGAAACCAAGTGTAATGATGCGTTGTTCCACCTGGCTCTGACTCTCCACGGCGTCGTGCTTGCCTCCGTTTGGCAGCACTGCACGTCTTTTTAGAGGGGCCCCGTATTCGGCTGACAACGTCTCCTTCCTTTGTACATCTAGGCCCACGCTTTCGATGCCGCGCGTAAAGGGCAGACCCAAACACTGCAACCCACTGGATGAGGCCGCCGACTTCCGTGCAGAGACGGTTCGACCCAGGGATAATGCGGCAACACCGATAGAACGCACAGTCACGACAATCTTAAAGTACGAAAAGGCCCGAACGCCGCCCTTGAACCGTGCGGATGAACGGGAATCAGAGTCACCAAGTAGTGGAGCCTTACTGAAGTCAACAAGCTCCCCTCCTGTCCCCACACCACCATCGTCACCACTGCCCCAGCCTCTCTTAGTTCCATCATCAGCAGCTAATCCGGCCCCCTCGCCTCAACCTCCGAAATCAGCCAATCGCAGCAAACGGAAACGCGAAGCTGACGATACCCCAAAGGACTCCTCCGGAATAAACAAAAAGCAAGTCAACATCAAACCCAAGAAGGTAGAACAGAGTGCCGCAGGGGAACCACAGCCAATGAGGACCGCTGAAAAGGGTAAACTTTTGCGACCACTAAGACCACTGCCACAACCAGTCACCAAGTTCGTCCTTCCGGCGCTAACTCCACGTGCCACAAAGTCAGATCGCGACAAAGTACTGACTACCTGCTCTGTGTGTACCAAGGTCCTCCGACGGGGATCCTTGCGCGAGCACATGGACAGGCATGAGAACAGCGGAAAATTCGAGTGTCTCACCTGTGGCAAGAACTTCAGTCGAGCCAGCACCCTGGAGAAGCATGTCCGCGCGCACACCGGCGAGAGACCCTATAAATGTTGCCTCTGCCCCAAGGCCTACCGGCAGAAAGTGCATCTAGCTGAACACATGCGTTCGCACACCGGTGAGAGGCCGTTCGTCTGTCGGCTCTGTGGCTTCTCTGTGACCTCAAAGTCCCTGCTGAATCGGCACCTGCGAACCCACGGGGTGCTGACCTCGGCCAATGAGGTGCCCGACATGTGGTTGCGGACCGACGCACCGATGGAGCAGGTTCTTGCTGCGGCCGCTGAAGTCGGACGCTCATTGGCTGGCGTGACACCACCAGAGTCCCAACAAGCGGGCGCAGCCGATGAATGCAAGCTGCACACCCTGCGAGTAACCGCGTTGAACGGGACCGCCACACTGGCGGCTTTGGCGCGGAAGCACTTGTGCGATGTTTGTCCCGCCGGCTTTCCCACTCTTCAGGCGCTGCGAAGCCATCGGTTGACGACACATGGACTGGCCACCTCGTATGTTTGTCCCACCTGCGGGGCCTCCCTCCCTTCGACAAAGTCCCTTAAGGTCCACTGTCGCACCGACCACCCACAGGTTAGTCTACAGATCCTCTGTCACCTCCTTATAACCCAGTCTTCAGTTTCCAATAATTTTGGTACCTTACACTTGTAGATCTTGCTGATGTTGGTTGAGGTAGTTAAAACTTCCCAGTCACTTAGACTTAGGCCTCACACCGGTCAGTTGCACCACTCGCTCATACGACATCAACTTCTATCTCACTGGATGAATAACCGGCCCGTTTTACCTTGCGCTGTCCATCAAAGGAACTCAGATTTCGCGTAATAAAGACGAGAAACGCTGTCGACGGACTGGCTATTTCTGGCTCATTAACTGTCATTATATATATATATATATATATATATATATATATATATATATATAAAGGAACAGAGGAGAAAGTGAAGTGGCACGACAGGACAGATAGTGACAAACAAACAACTGGTGTGAGTGGGTGGTAGGTGGACCATTAATCGGGGCATGTTTTGGGAAGGGAGAGTGAGGAGAGAGCAATTACATTGGCTTGTTTGGGAGGGGGAGGTGGGCGGCGAGTAACTACGGCTGGCTAGATTATCGATCATGGTTCCGGGTTGGATGTAGGGGGCACTGCGTCGGTTGGAGGTGTCGGAATGTTTAATTGCGGTTCACCATGTGTTAGGTGGGGTTGGCGAAAAGTGAGATTAAAAGCCACAAGAATTAGCAGTCGTTGCTAGGGGGTGGGCGCTCGTTAGTAAATCGTGCACGTAATCCTTCGTAATGAGCATGTAGGTCAACGTGGCGGTTAATGCTAGTTGTGCTAGAGTGCCAAGCATACCGTGCGCCAACTGCCCTTCTGTTTACCTTGGCCATACAGGCCGACGTCTTGGGGCTCGCATCAAAGATCATAAGCTAGCCATTCGCCGACGCGACCCCTTATCACTCGTGTTTGCGCACTCCCTTGAATGCGACCATCCCTTCAATTGGGACGGTACCGAAGTTATCGCCATGGTCAACACCAAACAAGCTCGAGAATTCCTCGAAGCTTGGCACTCTAGCACAACTAGCATTAACCGCCACGTTGACCTAGATGCTCATTACGAAGGATTACGTGCACGATTTACTAACGAGCGCCCACCCCTAGCAACACCTGCTAATCCTTGCGGCTTTTTAATCTCACTTTTCGCCAACCCCACCTCACACATGGTGAACCGCAATTAAACATTCCGACACCTCCAACCGACGCAGTGACCCCTAAATCCAACCCGGAACCATGATCGATAATCTAGCCGGCGTAGTTTACACGCCGCCCACCTCCCCTCCCAAACAAGCCAATGTAATTGTTCTCCTCACCTCCCCCGTCCCAAAACATGCCCCGATTAATGGTACACCACTCACACCAGCTGTTTGTTTGTCACCATCTGTCCTGTCGCACTTGGGATTGGGTATGGCTGGCTGATGACGGCTAATAAGCCAGAAAATGGCCATTCCGGTCTCCCTTGTCTTTGTCGGTTCCACTTTAACAACATATGCTACACGTCGCTATGCGACCGCCTGCGAGGGCTCTAGTCTGAGCTCCAGGTCACAACGGAACATGCATGTTCCTTAAGCAGATCGGTGAGCCCCACACTATCATATATATTAGAATGGTTATTTCTAGTCTCCTTGTCTTTTAGTCGTGTTATTTTTGCCTTTATATATATATATATATATATATATATATATATATATATATATATATATATATATATATATATATAAAGGCAAAATAACACGACCGACAAAGACAAGGGAGACTAGAATGGCCATTTCTGGCTTATTATCCGTCATCAGCCAGCCATACCCAACCCCAGGCGCTGCGGCGCCCGAGGCTCGAACTCACGACCTTGAGTTCAAGTAAGACAGTTGCTAGAGCATCTGTCTCGTAGAACCTCAGGCGTTCCTCCTTGTATTGCCATGGACACGGTTGGTGTTAGGGTTCTAGTTAACTACAGTTTATCCCATGGGATTACATACCCTCTCCTTGTCATGCATTTATTTCGTCTCCTTGACAAAAACTTGATATCTCCCGTATGTGTTTGTTGGTGTGTGGGTTGCAGATCAAGCCATTCACCACGGTTAAGTGGCCTCGTCAGCAGCTTTTGTATCGATTATCGATTTGACTGGCTTAACGCCATCCACCCACGTACAGCACGCCCAGATTTTGTTTACTTTGGTTTCAGTTAGGAATGGCGTACGGTTTTTGGTTAAGAGTTTGAGTTAGGGTTATCGTTAGATGGTGTGCTACAATCTAGCGTTAAACCAAGGACTGCGTTTGCCATTGCAGTTGAGTTTAGCGCTAGAAACAGGAGTAAGCTTTCGTTGATGTGGACAATTCCATCCAAGTCGACTATCTACCCCAATTTAGTCATTTTTCGTTCCGTATATGGCATAAGCTCCTGGCCCTCAACATGATCACCTTTGGAATCAAACGCTTTCCTTTCATTTCACTCTAATGTGCTTGCATGCCGCATGTCTCTCCATGGTGCTGAGCAATTTTTCGGCTTTGCAGATCTGCCCCATATGCGATGAAGTCATGTCGCAGCGCAGACGTTGGGTATTGGAGGCTCACTTGCGTGAGAAGCATCCGGGTGTTTCGGCCGAGTCTGTCCTCGGTCCTTCCCCACTCTCTCACCGACATATACAGCGACCTCCTCTGGGTTGCAGCACGAAAACCGCCGATTCTCCCCGCAAAGCAGGCTCCAAACGCACGACCGACCCCCCGCTCAAGCACCGATGAAAGTCTGGCTGAGGAGGTCGCAGTTATGAAACGGGAAGTGGGTCATCCGGAGGACAAAGATGCCCGTCTGGAGGGATCCGGTGGTCGTAGTCTTGTTGTGCAACTTCAGTTCCGACCTCTCAGTGATCATTCCTTCCAGATCGAGAAACAGATCTACGAGGACACTGAGGGGGAGGACTCTGAAAACTCGATCATTAAGCAGCTGCATGGATATAGCGAGAGCCCGTTGCCTTCCCCACCAGGGGACTCTCTCCCAAACTCTCACACCGATGCGCTTCTCTCATAACACCCGTGCAGTCGTGGTTGAGACTTAGCGCCACTCATAACTCTCCTTCCCTTTGGGGCAGTAGTCTCGCTGCCGTTCCTTTATCCTGCATTCCATATGGTTTTTTGTGACAACTGTGACACGGCGAGCAACTTTTATGATCTTCCCTCCAACTTTGCCTCTGTATGGGCAATATTATCTGAAAATATTACTTAATAGATGAAATTTTTTGCAATGCATGACCCAATCAAGTACCTACTAATGTTTAAATATTGCGGACTGCCAACAAAACGCTGAATGTACACAAACCCAAACAACTAACCTCTCGAAGCCCAGTCAAGGTCTGCCGAGCCAAACAGGTTACTTAGTAACCTGTCAAGAAAGTTAACTCCTACCTCATTTTATAATTTTATCTTGAGGTAGCGCATTTGTGACGGGATTTGGCAAGCTTGTCCTTATTAATACGCAAATATTTGCGTTGAATAATGCTAATTTCGTTGGTAGAGCTGTCTAGGACTCAAACCTGCAGGTGTGACAGCAAGTAAAAGTTCGACTGCCATTGCCGACAATGTTCGACGTGTGCCTCATAGCCTGGAAGACGCAGGAACGGTGACTTGCGCGTGATTTAGTTTATGTTGATTGTAAACTTGCTCAGCAGCTACCGCACTCTCTTCTCCTACCTGGACCCAGTATCGTTACAGAGTCTAGAAGACCGAAGGCGAGAGAGGGCGCATGTGGCTGGCATGGCCGGAGACGCTCCTGGCGAGGACTCACGCCTAGGCGTGCTATCACACCGGCTCAAATATACATAGAGTACCCGAAAGCTACAACTGTCGGCATCATGAACGGATGCCCGTGAATGCGTCGCATAACTGCGCCAGATCGTCTTTAACATGGTGCAAGCATCGTTTTCAAATCACCTTATCGTATTTAATATTAACAAAGACTGTTTAATTGAATTATTTAAGGAGAAAACTGGGCCAGCCCATGCACATATAAAAAATTCAGCTGTAGAAAGAAATTGCGGCTCAACTTCAAAAGCGCGGGTGTGTAGACACAACACCAGAGACCCTTACCTGGTTCAACCCGCCGGTCGAGGCGGTTACCCGGGGTGTGGCCGACAGACAGAGCCCAGCTTCGAGGAGCCAGAGGTGAGAGTTGCGTACGCGTTAAAGGGCCATCACAAGAGCATTCAACACTTGAACGAGACAAATACAGTGGCCTCTACACCCCGCGGGAGCCCGACCTTTGTAGTCCTACGATATTCCCCGTATGATTCACAACAGAGTAGTACAGGGATGGTGACTAGCGCTGAGAGTAGACTTGCCCTACATCTACCTCACTCTCAGTTCCACTCCCAATCCTGGAACCGGTGTCAAGACGACCGGAGATGGCAGAAGTCGCAGGCCCACGCACTATGTTCCAAAACCAAACAAGAACACAACGACCCAAGAGAGGGGCGACTCGGATCCCAACTGACTGGGAGGGCCATAGAGGCCAAATTACGAAGAAGTTATTGCAGCCTGACTCTCAGTCCGCCAGTCTTCCATTGCGCAAAAACGCACACATTGGGCTGAACACGCGGTCCAAGTTACACCGTCAGTTGGCAACCTTCCGAGCCATGGCTTTTAGCGCACCGTGATAGTTTCAAGCGCGTCAGATTGTTTATAGTGAGGAAAATGCGCTGAGCTGTTGACCTCACTCTCTCCCCCATCCCCACAATTAGACCACTGTCTGAGCCGGTCACTTGTCTGCTGCGGAAGTGGGCACAGCTGCTGGTGACCTCGTCTACGCGAAATACGCACACGATCTGGCCCCCCAAACACAAGCACCATGATTTAACACAAGGCTGACGGGCCGGCGTACCCCCTCTTCGCGCACCACGACACGACCTGGGCCGCCTAATGCAAACACCAGAATTATCAAATCCAGGGGGTAAGCAGGAGCCATCGCCGTCTGATTCCAAGTTCACTGGTCAGCCACTCAATATAAAACAGCCATGGTTTGGAAGGCTGCCAGCTGACGCTTTATAGCAGACCATACGATTAGCCGAGTGTGTTCTGCATTGAGTGGCTGATCAGTGGACTGGGAATCGGATAGCGATGGCTCCTCCCCTGGTTTTGCTAATCCTGGTGAGTGTCAAGTGGATCAGATCGTGCTGTGGTGCGCGCAGACGGGGTCGTTAGCCCTGTCAGCCACTACGCCCACTCCCGCGTCTGGCAACCGACCCGCTTGGACGGTGGCCTGATTCTGGGGGTGGGGAAAAAGGCCGATGGCTCAACGCATTTTTCTCACTATAAACAATCAGATGCGCTTGAAGCTATCGCTGCGCTCTAAAAGCCGTGGCTTAGAAGTTTGCCAACTGAAGGGGTAAATCGTTCGCATGGTCAGCCTCATGTGTTGTGCGGAGTAGTCGACTGGTAGACTGAGATTCATGCTGCAATTGCTCCTTCTTAATGTGGCCTTTATGACACTTTCACTCATCCTGGATCTGAGCCACTCCTCCTCGACGGCTGACCTGTCGATGTAGTGCACACAGCACTGGTGGTCGATAAAGGACCTCAGGCTGATCCATCTGTTCACCAAATGACAATGTGCTTAGCAGTGCGCTCATTCAGAACTGCAATACCGTCGCCGCGTGAATGCGCAGACCCCCTACACGCGTAAGCGCAACTAAACGTCTCCGATTGCAGCCAATGGCGACACAGCTCGCCCAGGGGAAACATCAGTACTGAACCCGATCGATACTCCGACAACGGCCAGCGTTTGCCTGTGAGTTTCGCATGCGCGCACTGCACTCTCCGTTCTGCCCTGCTTAGGTTGCAGTTCGGCACCTTGCTATCGTCGTAGAAAATGCGCGGTGTGGAGGCTGGCCATCAGGAGGTTGCCGCGCGAGGGCTCATAAGCGGCGTGCGTGTCGGAGTTTTGAGTCACAAACTCAAAGATTTCCCAAATCAGAAATCAGGGAAGACTGATGAGGTAGGACAAGTTTTACTGAG
The DNA here is from genome assembly GCA_017591395.1 of Schistocephalus solidus. Lineage (NCBI taxonomy): Eukaryota > Metazoa > Platyhelminthes > Cestoda > Diphyllobothriidea > Diphyllobothriidae > Schistocephalus > Schistocephalus solidus. The sequence goes on along the minus strand of WEDG01012409.1, from coordinate 18,718 downwards.
TGAAAAGAACTTACAAGGGGCTCTGCACGTAGTTGCCAACAGTCACTTCCAGCAAGCTTAATCGTCAGCTCTGTCCGCCGCTTTTATTGTTCACCCAGCTGCAAAGTGTGGGCGGTTGCGACCAATCGACGAAGAGATAAATATCGATCGGTGCCACGTCATCGCAAGCCTTAGACCGAGTCACACGCGTGAGCGGTCGTCACGCGCGAGTACTCAAGGCTTGACAGACGAAGACAACATGAGTTAGTAGCAGTGGCGCTGATCGTGGGAACGGACTACCGTAAGCGCACAGAAGGTGCGATTGGATGCTTGGGTAAATACTCCTATGAATGCATGTTAACTGGCAAGGATCACTGGGTCGAGCTGATTCCCCTCTACGAATTCGACCCTAACTACCTCAAGCCCGTATCCGGACCCACGATGACCTGCGGGATCACGGAAGATCAATAAGAGGACCGTAAGCGAAAACCGTATGTTCATTGTCCTGTTTTCCGTGATAATATTATTGAGTTTTAATGCGAACTGTCATGGTGGTGAGGTTACGTTGCGCCTGGGACTATGAATTATGCTGGGGTGGCGATCGCCGTCCAAGTTACGATACATACTAGTCCCGCTGTGAATTGAGCCCCAAGGCAGATACGTTATCTGGAAAGGAAAAAAACTGGCCAAAAGTACCACTTTTTATCCGGGTTTGCCATGTAAAATCGTAAAGTGCGCAAACGTCCCTTGACGGAATGTTGTATTAAATCTCTTTTTAAAATATTTAAACGATCAAAGAAATTTTGTCAATTTAAAGAAAGCAAATTTTTCCCTTGATATTTGTGTTGGACGTTCATTTTTTCAGCAATGAGTTTTCATTTTTGGGCGTCTTCCGATATGTGGCCCCAACGGCCATCAACATGAAAAGGCACGCACAAGTACCCAATACTTCGATAAATTCTTTACAGAAATACCATTTTGACGGTTTTAATAGATACGTAGGAGACAAAAGAGACCGGCTTATTAATCGGAATCAGCTAGTTATACCCAATCATAGGTGTCAATCACCTGAGATTTGCACTCGGAACATCTGGTCATCGAGTGTAGCATTCTAAAATTGGGCCAGGGCCCGTTGTTTGTCGGTTGTAATCGAAATATTGATTATTATAATGTGGCCCTCACTGATACAGTATAGAACCTAGCTCTATGGGCAAGCGATTGAAAGTACTGAAAATCGAACAGTGTTCATTTGTATTTCAAGGACACTGAAAAACACACCGGACATCACTGTCAGCAAAAAACGCACGTAAATTCTGCCGGAAAAAAAGTTTACTTAATGCACACACAACTGTGTAGAAGAAGACGGTAAGGCGTTCTCTGGGACCAGATTTTTATTCATCTGACGTTTCGAATACTCACGTGAGCCCACAGTCCAGGAATAAAAGGCTGTACAACTCACTGCATATTTTAATCACCGCCGGGAATGACCTTCAGCAGTGCCATTTATTTGTTCGCACAGGGCCTGCTAAGCAGCTGGCAGATCGATATGTCTATTGATCGATTCCGCAGTCGAGTGCCACGCTTCCTGCAGCAGGCGTGAAATTCGGTCGTCCGACCAACCGAATATTTGCACGCGCCCAAAGTCAAAGTCATGCCCTGGCTAGAACGCGTGAGCGGCTACCAATGAAAGTTTATTCTACCGTCTCATAGCGAGCTCGTGTTCCTGCAATCTTGTGCGAGGCCGCTTGCCTATTTCGCCAACATAACGGGCTTGACCACAATGGCAGTCGATCCGGTAAATGACACCAGCTTTTTGGTCGAGGGGGATCGGGTTTTTAGGTTTCATGGGTTGCCAGCGGATCACCGCTTCTGGTCTAGCTTATGATTGTATCTGTCAATTCTATTCAAATTTATTTGTCACTGACCGGCCTGCTAACATTTGCCCTTATGGAAACCTTTATTCCTGTGACGTCTTTATAGTCGAAATCCTCTTTGCTTTAATTACCTACATATCGGACAATACAAAACGGAAAAAATATATCGATTTCTCACAATAAACTTACGCGACACATGACCGGACATAACACACTTTACGTTTCGCTAGATTTCATATACTACTAATTCTGGGAAGATCTTTAATAAAACCGTATGTAAACGAATTAAATTTTCAACGCTAATGTACCTATATCATTTTATTTAGTCAGTTATTTGCATAGACTAGTGTTCGGTTCTTCTACATTTGATGCTACTCATTACTTGCTTTTCTTAAGGAAACTGCTTTTCCCGATCAACGAAATAGTATGTATGATATTTATTTTGCGTTTTCATTTACTTGGAGGTCACTTATAATTGATTTACTGTTTGCATGGATACTTTCGCCCTGAGTTCCGATTGATTAATGCTTTCATTAATGCTTTTTAATTTATTTAGGCCCGTTTCATCTGTTAGATCACTTACTGGAGTTCGTCGCATTTCAGCATTTTACTGTGAAAGGTAAATAATTCAGCAGAAAAACATAATGACTTAGGATGCTGCCTCACCGAGAGGTCGGCTTCTATATATTTCTCCCTCCCCACTTCTCAGCTTTTTTATGAATCTTTGTCTGGTTTCTGTCTCACTGGACTAGTATTCAACCCGAATTGTCAGCTGAATGCATTGTTCAGTTACTGCAAGCTCGTTTCTTGTGGAAGGTGCCGTGAGCGGCACTCACCGTCACCTTCTAATCGAACTGAATCGCTCGGTTTAGGTGTAGGCACATTGCCAACCTTCGAGTATAACCTAATTAACTAGCTTAGTAAAAACATCAGCGATTGAACCTCAGAAAGTTTTGTTTCAGCCAACGAGTGGTTCGACCTTGGAACTCGTTACCAAGCGAAATGGTTACCTCTGAAAGCATTATTGATTTTAAAAGAAGGCTTGATTGCATTGTATTTGACAAAAGACGACTGTCACAGCATGATTTCTTAAAACCAGCCTTTTAAAATCTTTCGGGCTCTACTTTTCTTCCACAATGTTTCGCCTATGGCTGTGAAAACGCATTTGAAGTTATCTTATGCTTTGACTCAAACATTTTAAAATGTACAACATTTTATATTGACTGTACACATGCAATGATAACCTAACATTAATAGGGTCATCAAGGGCAATGCCTGTAACCCTTCAAAATATACAAAAAAAGTGCCTCCAACATACGTTTCCAAGGCGCAATGAATAAGCAATACACTGAAGACCAAGGGAGAACGAGGGATACGCTTTATTTTGAAAGTATCACTTCAAAATTTTCATCAAAAAGGCCTTCAATAACTGTGGATAAGATTGGTACTCAAGAGATTATATATATATATATATATATATATATATATATATATATATATATATATATATATATATATATATATATATATACTGCCGCACCCCACCACCTTCACCGTTTATGGCTCTCCCACTCCATGGGATATGATTCACCCGTACCCGACCCCGCCTCCGGTCTTCTTGAATATGTCTTGAAATCGGACACAGGCGGGTAAGGGAAGAGGGAGTGCGGTTGGTGCTGTGCAAGTCTACTATAACTTAAAATTAATTTGCGTGCAAGTCACCGTCCCTGCACCACTCTTCTGTGAAGCATACGGTGAACACCGTCGGATTACGACGGTCGAACTGACGTGATGGTTGTCCTGGCCTCAGTGCCTCACAAATTGATTAAATTCGGGACGCGCAGGCTGTTTTGGCTAGAGGTGAACAACTGTTCGATGTCAGCCATGCTAAATATCGTCGGTAGGCACGTTTTAATGAAAATAGGATTATCGATAGGAGAAGTAGATGCCAGAATGAGAGCTATTTGTCGAATGGGCACTCAATCGCGACTTGTGGGCCGCACCGATGCTTTCATGGATGGGATATAGCAGGTTCTTCGTTGGACCTGAATCCACGCACAGGACCCATTCAGACGCGACACACTGTTAATATGGCGCAAGGCTCAGTCCATATTTGCGTTGTGCATAAAATTCGTGTCCAACCTACTTAGACTACAATATGTGCAGTACTATATCTCTTAGCATCACGTTGTTCAGCAAAAATTTGAGGATTCAAGCTTGATTCACGAGTTTCGCTGCAGGTCTTTCGAAGTTTATTATTCTGTACTGAATCTGCAATAGCCGAGCCCCATCATTGCATCGGGCTCAAAAAACTGAAGGTAACTCCATTTAATCGCAGAGATCCCTGATGCAAAAGCCATTCTACCCTACGACCACTCAACTCACTTCAACTCGAACACGCGTGCGTCCAGCCAGTTAGAGCCATCCTAATTATTGCGGCGCTCCAATTACATCTGTTGCTGACGCTCAGCACCATTACGTCCTTCGGTGTCTGGTGGGGAACTGTTGCAGACAGTCGTCATTGCGATGTGTCGCTTCTCTTTTAAAAGGCTGCCACCTCAAAGTCCTCTCTCTCTCTCTCTCTCTCTCTCTCTCTCTCTCTCTCTCTCTCTCTCTCTCTCTTCTCTCTCTCTCTCTCTCTCTCTCTCTCTCTCTCTCTCTCTCTCTCTCTCTCTCTCTCTCTCTGTCTCTCTCTCTTTCTTTCTCTCTCTCTCTCTCTCTCTCTCTCTCTCTCTCTCTCTCTCTCTCTCTCTCTCTCTCTCTCTCTCTCTCTCTCTCTCTCTCTCTCTCTCTCTCTCAGACGTGACTGGACGCGCCAACATAAGCCCTGGCTACACATATACACGCACCGCGACCGTGTGCCACAGTTTCAGACATAAGTCTCGGCTCCAAAGCCACGCTCGTGATTGCAAGTTGCTCCAAATCTTACGGACTAAGTTCGTAGGTCTCCAAACGCATCAGGAGATAGTCTAACGTCTGGAATCTCCTTCTGGGAATGGAGACAAGAAGGTTTGCTTCCCAGCTGCCATCGTGATCTTTCATTAACATCTAGATCTCAGTCACACGCCTGGGTTTAAGCTCCACATAGGCAGACATCACCTGAAAGCCGACATCCTAGGCTACCTAATGTGATGAAACACCCTACGTTCCTATGCACACAAGTCTATTCGCAAACGCCCACCGAGCATCATCAAACCTCAATGGGTAAAGTGTATAGTACTTAAGTAGTCATATTTTATAGTGCAGTATTAACAGGTGACCAAGAAGAACGTCCATAGAAAGCCGGCCTCTTTTCGTGACTGAAATATCTCCAAATTGTGCCGCAAGTTAATCAACCTTACTACCATACTTAAGCAACCATTTCTAATCGAAAACAAATTTTTGAATTTAGGTCAACATTTCTTGAGGTATAACATCGACGCTAAATAACTTTACTTCGGAAACTGAAGTTTTTATTCTAAAAAAAGACAAGTAACGCTCTAACTCTCGTGGTCGAACGTCCTTGGATGGGCTAACATGTTTCCTAAGGAGAATATCAAAAGCCCGCAAACACTAAATTATCTTTCTAAAAAATTAAAAATTTGCCTATTTTTTTATTGAATTCTTTCCCTTTTAACTCCTCCAATTAAAGCATATTTACCATTGCGGAAACCGACAGAGTGTCCATGAGGCTGGAAGAAGACGAACGAATAGGCGGGCTACATAGACGGTTATTTATGCGTGCGGGAGATCGATAAGCGATCAGGAAGCTTTTCAGTTGAAAGTCAGAATGCGACCCTGCCTACTTCGCCACTAACATCCTATTCAAGCGATCTTTATCACCTGAAGGGGCAGTTAGCTCTGCGGTACAGCACAGGAACGACACCACCCCTTGTTTGTACAGAAACCGAGAATACTCATTTATGACTGAGACTTAGTCAATGGCTGCAGAATCCAGTTTCTAATCTCAGATTCCCTAACCCGGGGCTGGATATGGCTGGCTGGCGACAGCTACTAAGTCAGAAATGGTCGTCCCAATCTCCCTTTTCCTTGTCGGTATTCACTGCTCGCTGGCACGCCACGAAAAAGCTTGTGCATTCTTCCAGCTTTTTGATTGGCTCCCCAAACGTATCACCTGTGCACACACCTGTTCGTAATTGCTATTGGTTCATATTACCCACCAAATCCACCATTTTCCGGACTAAGGCATTCGTGTGACCCACCTTACTGGTGTTTGGTCACGGAGACGCGGACGTTAATAGGCACTGAGCCACTAATGCACCCTGGACCCTGGTTACCTAAAATGAGGATATTTTTGTTCGAAGTAGTCAGGGGAGGATCAGTTCATGGATCAGATTTGATCCGTAAGGACTTCGAAACCCAATTGGGAGATATATAACGGGCGTTTACGGAGCCACCTCTAGCATGTTGGGTCAGAAGTTGATGGGCCTACTGCTCCTAACCGCGAGACTAGGGCCGCGTGTGCGTGTAATGGAATCCTGGAATTGGCTAAACCCCGCCAACGATTCTTACGAAGGCGGGGTTCGGTCTTGGACAACTCTAAAATAATTACACCCCACTGCCGCAAGCACCCAATTATACGGTCCGTTAAATTCACCCTCTATTCAGTGACAGTGAAACCTCATCAACCGATGTAACCTCCGTGAAATGCGTTGAACAGCTTATGGGCGCTTGTAATTGGCTATCCAAAGGGACTGCCTGCGTGCTTTGCTCGAGATATCGAGAACTGCGATCACATGACACGTCGTGGGCGCCAGGGCGCAAGACGTGTACACGCTTAAGGTGCAGCAGGACTGCTTTGCTTTCCTAACCAAGAGACGGTCAAAAATGGTCTTACTGGACAATACCCTAGGCTCGTTCGAAAGTTTACTCCCTTAGCGTACGTGTTAGAAATCGAGGCTTTTTCTGAGTATAGCTCTCCGCCTACTTAAAGAAAAGCCATCAGTTCTCGGACACTGTTCTTTATTTCGTTTTGTGCTCATTTCTGCACAAGGTTTTGTTTTTTATCCATTGCACTCTAATCAAATTCTCGTAGCCTATTATCAGATGCTTGTCTTTGCTGTGAATAATCATCGGCCTCGAAGGGTCTCCGAAACACTGAGCGCGTCTGCGAATAATTGCATTGTTGAGTGTCAACCTTCCATGCTCCTCAAATGAACAGATTCACCCGACCGTTCTTTCACACTCTTAATGAGGACGACCAGTGTGTCAAGGGTGCAGTGTTGGCTGGCGGGTGAATTGGAATATATGGAGATGTACTTTCATCGCACTTACCTCACTCACACTTTCTACACCCAGAATGTTCTAATGACAAAGCAACATAGATTAGGCTGAAGACAAGCACGTGCTCAACGGCTGAATCCAGGATCTCATGAAGGCGTCAGTTTCCATAAAGGGCCTTAGACCGTTTCGGACACGCATTCCTATTGAGTCGCAGCACTCGCAACCCGTGACCGTTAGAGGTTGAATGGACTAAGATTGACGTTTTCCTTTTTTTACTAAAACATCACCATCTACTTCACCCAGCTTCGCAATCCAGCTAACGCAGCAGTTAACAACCCCGTTCCGAAGCTTGGATTTTGTCCAGTCGGACTTGACCGACATGAGAGTAAGTCACGTGACTGGGTCAGCTCTTGCTGTCCTTGCGGATGGCTCAACAGCTCCCATGTCACTTGGCCGGGACAGGCCTTTGCTGTCACGACGCCCTCCACGAGGACTAGGCCCTCCCCTGCTAAATCGCCCCTCTGGGACTGCGCAAGTCACCAATTGGTCCACGTGTCTGGAGCTCGCAGACGGGCGTCGGGCTAGCACAAGAGAACAGCCCACTCTCCCCCCACTGTCCCCCTCACTCTGTAATCGATGTGTGCGTGTGTAGCGCACGTGCGCACGTCTGCCGCCTGTCTGGCGCTGCACGTAACAGGGCGACCGTTCGTCGCCTGCGTTCGTGTGTTTGTGTGTATGTCACTACCTCCAGAGGCTGGCGCAACTCCACCGAGTGCGCTGTGCACACACGGTGCGTGAACTCGCGAGCGCGCGGATTCGATCATTGGACCTTGCACTGGCGGCGCAGTGTTGCCCTTGCGAACACACACACGCACAAACACACACACACACACGCACAAACACACACACACACACACACAGGCAACCAAAAGCGCCAGGTGCGAGCCGCGGCGAAGAAGCGCATGGTTTGGACTGTCCCGCCGCAGTCGCCGCCACCACCACCGCCGCCAATGCAGGCAGTGATAGACGGACAGGGGAGGTTGGTAGCAGGTCAAAGCCCGGCAGGCGTCGTTTGTCGGACTCGCGCTAAGGTCTCGGCGTGTCTTGCGTCGCAACTGAACCACTCAGTCGGTTTCTGCTCTTCACGTTGCAGGCAGTGGTTGTGGCGAGATCACTGTCGTTGTGCGAACTTACCTCCTTGCGCCTCCTAGATTTGTCTCAGCATCTAATACGGAGCCATTGGGTGAGTTGTAAACATTTTTCGCAAATTATTCCGAGAACTCGTTGTAAGTTACTTGCAACAATTGGGTGCACATGGAACAGCGATCATTTTTGATCAGGTGTAATCAGACCAACGCTTTAATTAGGGATGAACCAGCAGTCTGACTCACGCATCGGCCAAACTTAAAGAAAAACATGCCATTAGCCAATCTTTCGGTGTTTTTTTGTCGCTGGTGGTGTTCGTTGTTTGGGGCATTTTGCTGAGGTAGAAGTCGTCATGGAAAATGCATACCATTTATGTTTTATAACTATAAAGTCAGTGGCTGTGTCCTTACTCAATAAATCGTCTAATTTCAAACAAAAACGACCGATAATGACAGCTGACAGTCTCTTTCTGAAGCTACTTCAGACCAACCCACTGTGTGTAAGAGTTGGTTTTCAAAAACTATGGACTTCCTGGGTACACTTTCATCCACTTCAGTTTGACACAATTTGGGATTCTGAAGTCCGCCTTAGTTGAACCCGAATCTTCTTTGAGTATTTGCTAAGATGTTTTTTTAAAGTAATAATCGGCTACACTCAACCACCACCATCACCACCACCACCTTAACAGATTCGAACCGAGCATCAGACGGTTATTCAGCTCTGCCCCCCAGCCGGTATTTTCTTGTCTTTGGGTGGCATGTCCAAATGCTTCTTTAAAGCGGGGCCCGACAGGTCACCGAGTGTGTAAGTCGGACGCTCTTACCATCTGAGCTACAGAGCCCAAAATCTGTCAGGCGTGACTGGGAATATGCAGTTCGCCTTTCTGCGGCGAATCCTGATGCCTATTCCAGCCTGAAAACTTGCTATTGGGCCTCCTGTGTGTTCACTACCGTCAGGGTGGTTGGTTTGCTTTCACTCTGGCAGGGTACAGGAAATGCTAGACGCTACGAACTGTTCTGTTTGAGCGATCTTCTTGTCCGTACACCAACTATTTAGCGTGCACTTCCTGCAATCTGAAACGGTAAGACCCATGCATTATGGTGACTGCTTATTTCGTCTCGGCAGGGGTTGACATAAGCAGACTCACCCTTCTTTATGGCTTTAAATCAGGTCGATCCCGTGCGTGACAGATTCGACCGCCATGAAAACCACGTGTCCCCCCCTTGCCCACGGAGTCGACGCAGCACCGGTTACTTGCGCCGACTGTCGAAGCATCTACCTCACTCTCCTCCGATGTCAAGGAGACCGGAAGTGGGCTCGGGCACAGTATCTAAACTGTACGCGTGCCACACATAACCTGGTTCCTGCAGCTTGTACCAGGCGTTCGCAGAGGGCACACATTAAGAAGGTTCCATAAAGTCTGACGATCGGTTCTCCCCGTCAGTTCGACCGGGGTATGGCGTGCGTCGGCACCTACGCGTGCCCATTTTGGGCACGCGGCGCCCCCCCCCATGTTCGTCATTTGTTTTGGGACCTCATCCCGCACACTGATTTGGCCCCAGTTTTGGTTCAGTGCATCTACCACGTGGCCTGTTTAGGGGGCACAACCAGCCATTCCACATACGACAGTTCGACCGTCGTAGTCTGATGATGTCCACCGTACGCTCCACAGCAGGGTGGTGCAGGTACGGTGACTTGCGCGTGATTTAGTTTAAAGTGATAGCAGACTTGCGCTGTATCTACCACACTCTCTCCTCCCCCACCTATGTCTGGTGTCAAGACAGAGTCAAGAAGACCGGAGATAGGAAAGGGCGCAGGTGGCTGGCGCGGTCGGGGCCTCTAGGCCCTAGCCGCCTTTAGGCGTGCCACCACACACACCCCGTGTTCGTCATTTGTTATTGGGAGCGCAACCCGACTAACGCCTGCCGTGCCCTGATGTGGCCCCCGTGTAGTCCAACGCATTCACCAAGTGGCCCTCTTAGGGTGCACAGGGGAGAGGGGGGCGGGAGCACGACACTCACACGGCAACAATCACGAGGACTGAGTTAGCCCATCAGTTGGCAAACCTTCAAATCCAGGACCTTTAGCGCGTCATGATTGCTTTAAGCGCTGATACAGTGAAAAATACGCGAATTTGACGCGGAAATGGATTTCCCAGTGGTAGTTTAAACCTTCTGTCCCGTAACTCCCGCATCAGTCGACCGTCCGAGCCTGTCAGCCGACTGACAGAGCTAGCCAGTCCGCCCACATGGTTAATGCATGACCTGGCCGCTACATCATGCACCAGGATACACCAGGAACACGTTTACCACTTGCGTGAGATGTGCGTACTCTGACATTTGACGTGGTGCCGACCATACTGGTGACGGGCTTGCTGCTGGAAAGAGGTATGATTTGCTGACACGGATACCTCAGTCCTGAGTGCGATGGATTCGCAGTTGCCCTACCAGGGCGGCAGGATGGGACTAGCCGCGGAGCTGAAAGATGATGACGGTGCTATTAGTAGCGCTGGCGGTAGGGGAATTTGGTTTGTCATGCTGAAGTCGGGACGAATTCCGCTGTGATGGATAGGGGAAGTTGGTTTGTCATGCTGAAGTTTGGACGAATTCCGCTGTGATTACATGCGTACAGTCCACTTAACACAATTATGCGTTCGGTGTGACCTTTATTACTACCTCGTAATAATACCAGAGTGTTCTTGCCCCAACACTAAACATATCACCAATCGTAACCGTCCAGTCCAGTCCAGCTAACACACCATCCTCTCTTCGGGGTGTCATTTATTACTACGTAATAATACCTGCGTTTTCCACCCTATAATTACCCTGATCTTAGCTTTAAACGAAACCCTAATCCTTTAAAACAAGGCCCTGGGCGCATCCTTAAATTCCGCCATAGTTACCAGCAACCGCCAGCCATCTGTTTTATCGACTTCGCCGCCGCGTTCGATTCCGTCCATCCTGAATCCTTATGACGGCTAATGGCACTAGATGGTCTACCACCGAAAATCATCGCCCTGATCGAGGCCTATTACAGCTCAACCACTGCGCGAGTTTTAGTCCATAAAAATCTTTCACAACCATTCGATATTCGGCCTGGCGTTCGAAAATGTGGTATCCTGTCGCCCATTCCCTTCAAATACGCTATCGACTGGATACTTGAGAAGGCCTTACATGAATAAAACGGTGTTCAGCTTGCACTCCGGACGCCGGCTAGACTGATCTCGACTGCACCGATCATATCGCTTTACTAGCTTCAAGCTTTGATGATCTGCAGTCTATGGCGTCGCGGGTGAATGAGGTCAGTAACTCGGTTTGCTTGTCCATAAACGTGGGGAAGACTAAATTCTTTTCAAGTTGCATCCCTGCCCAGGAGAAGGTACCCTTCGAGATTGCTGGCTGTCAACTTGAAGAGGTAGACAGTTTCAAATACCTCGGGGCGAGGTTGCTACCGAAGGGACAGAGTAAGGATGACATTGTCTCCCGACTGGAAGCTGCTCGCCGGATTTTCTCAAACCTTAGAAAGTGCCTGTGGACACAACGTGACATTTCTATCGCCACGAAGATTCGCGTGTACCGTGCATCCGTCTGTCTCTATGACTGTGAATGCTGGGCTATACACGTGGAAGATGATCAAAAAGTGGAGACATTTGACCATCACTGCTTGAGGACCATCCTCCGAGGGAAGTCCATCGACTTCGTCTCAAAAGAGACAGTCCGCACTCTCTGCGAAAACATCGCAATGATATCCCAAGCCATCCAAGAACAATGACTGAGGTGGTTTGACCCGTTCTTCGTCGCCCATCGCACGAGCACAGTGTTACTGCCCTCGGTCCGGCCACACTACCCAATTGGAGGCGTCGATGAGGTGGTCAGTTCAAAACCTGGCTCGAAACAGTTCGCCAAGACATGGAAGTGGTTCTTGGACCATAGGTAATTCGTCGTCCGTTGTTGGCGAAGAGATTGGATTGAGCTGTCCAGGTCTACTGCCGCGGATCGTCAAGCGTGGAGAGGCACAATCCATGACATAATTGAGGCCGACACGATCAAGTTTGATCGTAGCCGTAACAAGTACAAGGCCCCGGGAATAGGAGGGGGTTCTTTTTGGCATTCGTTCAGTGAGTCCGCTTACGAAGACGATGCCAAGTTGCCTTCAGATCTGATCACCAGATTTTAGATCCAGCGCTTCATGGGGCCACGGGATTGAGTAAATGCACTGCGACGTTTTTCGGACCAGTGGCAAAGTATCCCTCCGCTGGTTATATCAGCCTGCATGTGCCAACTGCTTTCAAAATCACTCCATCCCCAAATCATTTGATATGCCGGTGAAGCGCTGTCTCGCTGATGTCCTCTCAGGCATCATATTCATCTTTCTGTCCTCTTTATTCCGAGGGCCTGTCGCCATTGCGACCATGATCGCTCTCACACCCATCAAGCGTCAAGGTGACTATGAATTTCCGTCAAAATTTTCGCCTCCCCGCTTACTCATGGGTAGGGATGCCTTGTATGACCGCCTAGCCAGAACATGGGAATAGAAACCGCCCTCGCCTCTAGGCCTACCCTTAACTTAAAACGATAATAACCTTCACCGTTAGCCTAATCGTGACCCTAACCCCTCTAAGCTTAACCCCAAACTTAAACCTAACCCTCCCCTTAATCCGAAACATAATTTTAGCTCAAAGCCACATGTATTGTGGTCGGTTCCTTTTCCCGTGTGGCGGCCATACAATAAATCCTTACCAAGCGGAGAAAACGGCTGTTTTGACTAGAGGTTATAGGACTTTAGGCGCAGTCGTGGTGGAGCCTGTTTCGCCAGCCAGCGGCATTTAAAAGGACTCCTACACGGACTCAGCGGCATTTAAAAGGACTCCTACTCCTACACTCCTACTAAAACGGTTTCAGGGGGGTTTTGCAAGTGCAGTAAAAGTAATTGCTGTCATCAAAGCTAGTTAAGGCCAAACATTCTTTCAGTAGGGCATTCAGACAGCCCAACCTTTTGGAACGGGTAAGGTTAAGTACAACTCTAATATCAACTGTGGCCAGGTCTGCAATGGTTAACCCTAACCCATAAGCCTTGAAGAAAAATACAAACGTGGGCGCAAGATCAACTGAAGCCTTTAACCCATAAACCAAAGCTCCAGCCCGATTAGGGCAATTCTAACCTCAACAGCGCCAGTGAATTTCGCGCTTTCAAATTCCTATCAATTAATTCATTATATGCCTTTTTCTGTAGATAGGAGAAAAAGGTAGACCACGGATCAACGAGACCCTCATGCCTTCGTTTATCTTCATTTAAACACCTCAAGTCAATGGGAGTGTCAGGCAAACCCAAATGAACCACACCTATCTAACTGAAATAAGAAGATTTATTCTTGAACAACCACCCAGTGGGGTTACATACCATACCCTCACCAAAAGGCTGTGCTGTGATATTCCGATTTGGCGGCCTTTTCAGAACCGGGCGAGAAAGAGGCATACAAAACTCTTGACAGAAGGCTAGATAGAATGACATCACCGACAAAGACGGAGGAGACTGGAAGGGTCATTTCTGGCTTTTTAACCGTCCTCAGTCAGCTATACCCAGCCCCAGGTGGTTTCCCGCCCGAGGCTCGAACCCGCGACCTGTTGATCAGAAGTCCAACGCTCTAACAATTGAGCCACATGCTCGTTTTCTTGTCGGTTTCAAAAGTGACCCTTCCAGTCTCCCCTGTCTTTATCGGCAGTGCTGCTGCCTTGGGGCTCGTCTCTATGACTGTGAATGCTGGGCTATACACGTGGAAGATGATCAAAAAGTGGAGACATTTGACCATCACTGCTTGAGAACCATCCTCCGAGGGAAGTCCACCGACTTCGTCTCAAAAGAGACAGTCTGCACTCGCTGCGGACTGTATCCCGTGATCGTGGCAACCTGAACACCCTATCAGTCCTAAGAGGGGACAGTTTACATGCTCACTCACAAAACGCACCAACTCAGGGTACCACCGTTTCGCATCGTTTATGGCCCAACGCTATTAGCATTAGTACGACCACCGGTGATGAATCCAGGAGCTGCTTGGTTGCACAGCAATGAAATTCTATAAATACTGCATCCCTGTGTGTTTATAACCGTTTTCTGTGTCTCTAAATGCTTGTGGGTTCGAATGGGAGTAGTGGTTCGTGTAGTAAATACCACAGTTCACGGTTTATTTTTGCATTTATTGGTTTGCGGGCTGACATGGGAGCAGGAACCGCCGTAATACAGATGGCATTAAGCTAACTTTCACGGAAATAAGGGTTAGCGTTAATATTAGAGAGAGAGAGAGCGACGCTCGTTCTTGAATGCGTCTCAAAATATCGATCAATTTGAACTTCAAAATGGCGCCAGCGTCGTGCGCTGATGACCTCATTTTTGTTGTACGAATAAACAAATAGGGTTAAAATACAGTATATAATGGGTGAATTAGGCCAATCGACGTATATATAAGAGGATTCACATGCGAATGGACAGCAGAAAAGATGGCGGCTCAATTTCAAAAGCTCGCCCGCCCGGTTCGATGAAGTGCTTGTGACCCATCTGCTGGACAGAATTAAGGTTAGTGTCAAGTTTTGGGTTAGAACCCTGCAATAGGTACCATTCTTGGGATCTAGAGCAATATCGTCAGAATTACAGGGAATTCCTATTCCTCAAAGGTGAGGCGAGTTTTGTGGGTTTATTGAAAACCAAATTTAAGTCCTAACCGGCAGCCTTTTCGGGCAGTCAGTTATCGTATGAATTAGTTGGATCGAAAACGCTTTTCACCCTCTGGAGGCGGCGCCCTTAAAACCCATCAAATCACTTGCAGGCTGACCAAAGTCTTACCTGATCACTGGCATGTTTTCCCACTAAAGTGAAGCTGTGAGTACGACTGTGCAGTCCGCAAAAATAGAGCTGCTCTAGTCTTGATTTGAAACATATGAGCATAGAAGTAATTACACTGAGGAGAATGCCATTTTCTGACTGAGTTAGACTGCAAATGACCACCTCCCTGAGCGCACTAACTGCGCTCGAGAAATTTACCAACACCCCCCTGTAATGTCATTCCATATTAGCATGCACATTTCTAAACCCAACAGTCCCAACTACGCTCTTAACCATTTAAGTACTCAACCCCAACCATCAGACCTTGTTAGGATTAAATTTTGTTCGGTATCCCTAGAAGTCGATCGCCATTATGTTGGGGCATAAAATTGCCGCGTTATCTTTTTTGCGTGCGCTGCGGCCAAGCATGTGAGTAAGGTGGGCAGGCTTTCCAATGTATCATTTTCGGGGTAGATAGTCCATCGTCCGTTGTAATTTAAGTAAATGAATATGGCAAACATATTTGTTGAAAGTAGCATTTCTGGGGTCGACAACAAAGTACGGACGTCTATCCAACGGAAGTAAGTAGCAACCGTACAAGCATGGATTTCACTTGATGGTGGACAGGAATGGAAGATGGTTACATGTCAGTCTTCTCGGTCGGATTCGGGTACTGGACCGAAATGTAACACTCATGCCCTTGCGCTTACTGCCAGTAAGATTAAAGTCAGTACAAGGCAATAGATATCCCTCCTGGAGTATGGCTCAGGGCTTTTATTTGCGTGCCAGTGTAAGTTCCAATAGCGTGATCGAACGTGATTGGTGGGATGTGTCAGGGATTGCAACTTATTTGGCTGCGTGGATGTGCAACGTGATGATGTTTTGTCGGAAAGCGCTAATTTAATCGATTTTTGATTCGCGCAGCTAACACTGTACCACCAATGGTGCGCAGACGTACAGGCAAAACTCGTTTACAAATGCTGACAAAGACAAGGCAGACTGGAATGGCCATTTCTGGATCATTAACCGTCATCTGCCAGTCATAACCAACCAGAGACTCGAACCCGCGACCTGTTGGTCCGCAGTCCAACGCTCTAACGTGGCACTTGAGAATTAGCCCCAAGGTAGAACGGGACCAGTGAGTTCCGTTAAAGATCGGTGAGCGTTAATCAACACATGACTCGTTTCTTGGACGCGAGAAACAACCGCGAATATTGTACCACGCCTTCCTTAGGTACTTTCCACCCATGCATCCGGGGCTCCAACCTTTGTCTTCTCGGTTCTGTGCGTGCGAAAAGATCAAACTCCATATCAAAGCCGTGCAAAATGCTTATTTTCGGGATTTGGCCGCCCCGCGGTAAGGCGCTCGGTTGCCATGGGAAATCGTTTGAAGTCTCGCGGAAGATCGAGTGGTGGTACTGTAAAAAACAAGCCTGGATTAGGTTGCTCCTTGAAGCACATACTCATATTCTATAGGTTACTGTTAGGTAGTCTAGGTAGTGATTATTCATGTGGCCGCCTTGAAAGGATAAGGATTTGCGCCATATTCCCAGGAACATAGATCTAGGATTAAGACGAGGGCTAGGGATAAGTTTTGGGTCAGGAGTACGTTAGGGGTTCGGGTAAGCTGTAGGGTTGAAGTTTAGGATAGTGCTCTGCGGGAGCTGGTGGGGTTATAGGGTGAGCCCCAAGGCACAACAGGACGAGTGAGTCCTGTAACCGATCGATGAGCGCCCACCTACCATTTTTAATATTCCCGATCGAAACCGGCAAGACAACGAGCTCGTAGCGCAGTGGGTTGAGCGCTGGGCTTCTGCCCAACAGGCTGATGACGGCTAATAAGCCAGAAATGGCTATTCCAGTCTCCCTGGTCTTTGCCGATGATATCATTCTATATATATATATATATATATATATATATATATATATATATATATATTTGAAACAAAGACGTTCTTTGGGAAACAATAGGTAACTTTATTATGTAAATTTTCGACGCTGGTACCCCAGGTCGTCGTCAGACTTGTGGTTAGCTTGTACACCCTAAGGATAGGGTTGGCTATTTAGATAAAAAAAGAAGTCGTATACAAGATACCATGTAACAATTGCAATGCGGTGTACTGTGGTCAGACAGGAAAGTCAGCCTCCACGCGCATACACGAACATCAATTGGCAGTAAGAAGGCGAGACCACTTGTCTCAAGTTGCTATGCATACGCTAGAAACTGGGCACAAATTTGCTTGGGACAAAACCCGCATTGTTGCCTCTTGTCCATCTAAGAAAGGCCGAGAATTTTTAGAGGCCATTTTCTCAGATAACTCATGCATCAACCGACACATCGAATTGGACCATGTGTACGGCAATCTGAAAGAAAGCGGGAAGAGACAAGAGCCAATCAAAATGGAAATACACCCGAAATGCTAACAATTGGCAGGAATGAATAAGCAATATCGATTTTTTCCGGCACGTGTCAAATTGAAACTGTTTTTTGCACACTAACCACAAGCCTGACGACAAGCTTGGGTACCAGCGTCGAAAATTTACATAATAAAGTTACCTATTGTTACCCAAAGAATGTCTTTGTTTCGAATTATAATTCTTGGGATGTCTATTTTCCGAAGAACCTCTCCTCATATCATATATATATATATATATATATATATATTGAATAGCTGAGGTAGAGTGCATTCCGAGATGATATAGTGAAGAAAATAGGGCTCGTCGGAAAATAGAGTTGTACTCGTGAATTTTCAAGTTGGTCACACCAACCCGTCGTCAGACGAAATGAACAGAGGAGAAATGAAATGGTCAGATGACCAGTTTGTGCTACAGGACAGACAAGGACAGACAACCAACTGGGGTGTGAGGAATGGGTACATGATTGGATTGGGGCCGGTTAGGGGGATCGGGGGGCTGTTAGGGTTCCCTGTGTCGGAGGCGAAGGGGGATGGCGATTAAATGTGACTGCAGACGGTAAACTTAATGGTCGACGATGCGGGATGGGGACAGAGGTAATTGCATCGATTTTTGAGGTGTTTATCGTGTCAACTGTTGTTCGCCGTGTCAGGGGAGGGGTGGCGAGACAGTGAGATTCTACATGGTCCAGAAAAAGATTAGCGGCTGTGGTTAGGTTGTGGGCGCAAATCAGTGAGCCGGGCACGCAGGCCTTCGTATTGAGAGTCCAGATCGACATGGCGGTTGATGCTGGTCGTGTTAGAATGCCACGCCTCGAGGAATTCACGCGCCTGTTTGTTGTTAACCATTGCAACAACTTCGGTTCCGTCCCAATTGAAGCGATGGTCGAACTCAAGGGCATGCGCAAAGATGAGTGACAAAGGGTCGCGTCGACGAATGGCTAGTTTATGTTCCGTAATACGCGTCCGGTCATCTGACCATTTCATTTCTCCTCTGTTCATTTCGTCTGACGACGGGTTGGTGTGACCAACTCGAAAATTCACGAGTACAACTCTATTTTCCGACGAGCCCTATTTTCTTCAATATATATATATATATATATATATATATATATATATATATATATATAAGCCAAACAAGTGCGTAACACTCACTAATGTGGTAAGGATCTCACTCGATCCATTTGTCCGCCCGCCAGTTACCTACCGGCGATAAACGAACGTTGTGTCATAGGACACATACCATATATATAGCACAAATATGTT
>WEDG01012402.1:0-99643 GCA_017591395.1 Schistocephalus solidus | reverse complement strand
GAGAAAGATGTTAAGTTAAAAACGATTAACGTTGATAACCATTGCACGTGATACATACGATAAAGTCTAATATTAGTCAATGAAAATTGAAACAGAGAAATATAAAATGCGTCCTTTGGGCCTTTCATGAAACCGCTTATACAAAACTGTGTCACCTTGACTAAAGTACGCAGGCTACGTCAGTGAGCAGTCTTTAAAATATGACTTTGTAGACTCAAATAAATACATGAAAACCTTTCAGAGAAATGCAGCAACTTTCAACTAACTGCTTAGGGTCATGTTGGCAGCTCCAATAATGAAATATGTGGTATGCGGTAATTGTTATCACTACATTTTCATGGTAGATATGGGGTATGCGTCGATGCGCGCCGTTTTGTTGCTGCTCGACCTAATTGCTTTACGCATTTGAGGTTTCATCAAAGGTTGCACTTGCAACCTGTCTCTTTTTTTGCAGACCATGATACCTACTGGGTAAGCATTGAGCCACTGACACAGAGTATAGAATACAGGGCACCCTACTACGCCGAATGTCGCATTCAGCCAAGACCTCCCTACCCCGCCCGCTTTACTTGGTACTTCAAGGGCCGTTACCACTCACAGGGCGAACGCCTGAGCATTCCTGAATTGAACGAGTACACAACTGGTGAATACACCTGTCAGACAACCATTGAAAGGCCTTTTGGAAGTCCCCTGCTTGTAAATGCCACCAGGACTATCTACTACAGCAACCCTTTGCCAGGTGACCTGGGTTACTTTCTTTGCAGGTTACCCTGCAATATTTGAAACGACGCTGAATTTCAAAACTATTTTTCGAACACCATGTCTAGCGCTGTTGGTATTTAAAGAAGTATGAGATGTTATATTAATGTTTTTGACCATCTATTTACTTTACTTAATTGCAAAGGAATATAAGAAGTTTAAAAATCCTTAAATAGCTGTTTGGTGGGAATTTAAACTTCACTTCTATTTAAGCTATTGAATTATATGAAATTGATTTAATAGTTGCTTTCAAAACGCTAAATCTTATCTGCGTTTTTGCACACAATCAGTTGACTGGTTGTATAAAACTAGGTCATGAACTTTGAATTCAGAGAGCACAAGTCCTGTCGTCTTTGATATAGTCCCATGACTCTTGTTGAAGATGAAATCTAGAAGAAAGTATAGTTATTATCGTAAGCAACCAATTTCAATTCCATCTCTACATACAATTGCTACAGAAGTGCACATGGATCGTACGCGCATGAAACATTGCCAAACAATGTTTCCTTTGACATCATTGGTAAAATATGTGCGATCTCAAGGGGATTCGAAAGCACGACAGCAAAGGAAAGGCTAACGAAAAAAACCACCTGAGGACCAATAAGGAGCCACTTAGTCTGACATAGTTAGCTGACTGCCCAAGAAGGATTTTTTAAGCAATCAATCTAGAATCCACCAGATGACTAACAGACTCAATTAATTCATGGGAGTTTGGCAGATTTTGAATAATTCTTCTGACTCATTTGTTTGCAAACTTTTACGAAAGTAGAAGTTAAACATGACCTTTGATCTGAAGCAATATAATAGAAAACCGGAGACCTTCTATGTGCGCGTGGAAAGCGGAGGAATAAGCCAATAGATACTGAACTGCAAAACACGCGGGGAAAAATCAAATTTCTCAATAAATATTACATTTGAACCCAAACCAAAGAAAATTTAATACAAATATGCAAAAAGGGAGTGCAAATGACGCCTTTAATCCTATGGTTACTCAGGAGCCGGCTCTAGAGTCTGTTATATTCGCACTTCAAAGCAAAGGTTTCTACGCCCTGCGTACCACAAGCCAAACATAAATATTCAGTTATCACTTTCAAACATCTCTCGTTTATCCTTGGATTCATCCTTTGCTGCTTCCAGGACGGACTCAGTTGAGTATTGTTCCACTGACTCAGCCAATGGAACACAAGAAACCCTTCTACGCCGAATGTCGCCTCTCACCACGACCATCTGTCCCGGTTGACTACACTTGGTACTTCCAAGGGCGGGTCTTCTCGCGCGGAGAACGTCTCAGCATTCGAGAACTCAACGAGAACACGGTCGGTGACTACATCTGTCAGGCGCGCTTCAGGCCAGAGGGCGGTTCTGATGTAGAAATGAAGGCAACTATTTCTCTGTGGTTCACTCCTCCTTCTCCAGATTGTTGTGGTGGTAAGTTTATGCTTCATTTACGATAGTTTCTAACACAGACGCCTAGCTTGCAACTCCTTCAATGAAGAAGGTCTGACGGCGCCTCTATTTCACCACTCGAGGTTTCGCGCAAACATGTTTTTGCAACTGACCACTGTCTGAAAAATATCTAGGTGTCTCAGATGGGGTTTATGTGCGTTGTTTGACGATGACTTGCCTATGTCATGAACTCTTAACTGAAATTACGATTTTTATTTGATTATAAAGAATAGCTTAGGTGGGTTTGTAATATTGAGTACCATACATTTTGAAATATATTTCTATCAGAACAGGGCGTTGGATTCTAAATAGGCAGTTTTCCCATCTCACTCGCTAATCTACAGTTGGTAAAAATGACTAGTGATAGCCTATGAATTTTTCGTACATTTATTTTTTTGATGCTATTGTATGGTAAAAATACACCGTGCAATGCACGTCCATCTCGAAATTTCAGGCAAATTGCTTTCTATTGTTGATATGTATTATCTTTTAATATACTGAATTTCATTTACTGCTTGATCTTCTGAATTTCGTATTGATGTATTTATTGTAATTTGTGATTTGCAGATAGGTAAGTTTTCGTGATAACCGTATGACGGAAACAAATGATGATACCAAATTTTAAACTGTCGAGAGATTTATAGTTAAACATGCGGTAGTGCACCAGAATTGTGCCAAAGGCTGCCCAAGGTTTTACAAATGTTTCAGCCGTGGACCACCAGCTAGGACAGTAAATGAAAGTTTAAAAAACTTGAAACTTATTCGTTTATCCACGATTGGCAAGGCCGTCCCGTGAAATCATTAAAAAAGGCAGAAAATGACCGAAAAGACAATAATGTCAAAAAACAACAAGAAACTACACGAAGTTACAACTTTTAATTCATTGATATCTCATGAAGGAAAAATAAAACCTTCCAAGTATGCATTGAATGAAGCACTAACAGGTGATTCCAATAGTAGAAGATGTTTCTGCTCCTGGATAATTGACTTAATCCATACTGATTTCCATAGAAAGATCCTCTGCTCTGGTGACAAATAAATAACTATGTTACCTTTACCTCTTTACTCACCAAGACTAACCGTTTGGCTCAATTTTTTCATACAATCTCTGTGTAACCTTCCAAGTATGCATTGAATGAAGCACTAACAGGTGATTCCAATAGTAGAAGATGTTTCTGCTCCTGGATAATTGACTTAATCCATACTGATTTCCATAGAAAGATCCTCTGCACTGGTGACAAAGAAATAACTTTGTTATTTTTACCTCTATTCTCACCAAGACTAACCGTTTGGCTCGATTGTTCCTTCAATCTTGGTGTTACCTTCAGTATCAGTCGCGAATCAAGGATAAAATGGTATATCACTGTAATGAATGAAAAGCCAATGTCATTAATTGGAGATAATATGCAGCACTAGCACAACCGTCGTAGTCTGGCCACGCAGGGACGGTGACTTGTGTGCAAATTAGTTTTAGGTGATAGTAGACTTGCACAACATTTTCCACACTCTCTCTTACCTTGGCCACTAGTGCCTGGTGTCAAAACATAATAAAGAAGACCGGAAATGGGGTCGAACAAAGACGAATAATCTGCCACGTAGTGGAAGAGCGGGCTGTGACATGAGCCTGCACCTACACGTGCCCATGCTCGGCATTTGTTATAGGATCTCACCCCAAATATCGCCTGTAGTGACCTGATTTGGCACCCGTATTGATTAAGTGCCGATGTTAATCTCTACTGGTATCAACACAATATTAGCGAGGTAATTACTATGAACTTTCTGTTTAAATGATTTAATTTTCAGCGACGGATGCATCTGTGTCGCAGGGTATTTTAGAGAAAATGTGCACTCATTATTTCGTTCTGTACTCGTTTAGCGGCAATTTGCGTCTTCTTAAAAATTTAAGCCTGATGAAAGATTACCTTTGCAGTGTAGAAAATCTTTGGAATAATAAGAATTTATGAGGCTGCGTTATTTGCATGCATGCAGCATCATATCTGTCCATTTAATTATGCTTTTCATGAAGTATGTAACCTCCACATCAATATTTTATGAGCCCTCTATGAAATGTTTGTAATAACATAGGAAAATATATGAGTTCACTTATATAGAATGCAGGAAGCATTTAGTTAGGTTAGCCCAAATGGAACCCAAATTATTAGGTGTATAGGAAAGATTTTCAAAACGAAAGCTTCCCTTTATAAAGCAGCAAATTTGGAGAATGGCGTAATTTTCCCCAAAAAAGATGAAAGAAGAAAATTGCTTTCGCGTGTTGCCCGTAAAATATATTTACAATTTTAAGGACGGTGAAGATCACTGCTAAACCTGCATACGTATTAAACAGTCCTTTTTACCAAGCGTACATTTCGTAGATGGCCGGAAAAAAACTCCTTCAACGGCGGGCATCCTGCAGTGACTGACATGTTTTGAACGCATGCTTCATGTTAATCAGCACCATCTGGGTAATCCTTTCGAGCCAAAATATTCTCTTATAATTTCAACCAACATTTGATGTGTAGGCCAGCTACTCGACGTGTCAAACAGATAATGTCAGCATAGATCTGACTGAAACATCCTCATTGTAATTTGACCTTGTCTCACTGCTCTATTCACTCTCAAGATCCACAAACGTACCAGTTGAGTATTAATCCGCTGACCGAACGACCTACGCGGGGCTCACCCTTCTATGCAGACTGTCGCCTGCAACCGCAGCCATCTTATCCAGTTCGCCTGACCTGGTACTTCAAGGGACGCTATCATTCAGAGGGTCAACGGCTCAGCATCCGCGAACTGAATGAGTACACTACCGGTGAGTACACCTGTCAAGCAACGATCAGCCCGCCATCTGGAACTCCACTGACCATCAACGCAACCAAGCCCATCTATTACGCCGCAGTGCCTTCACCAGACGTCACCGGCAAGTTTATTTCTTCATGTCTTAGCTTCCATTATATGAAGGACGGTTACGGACGAACAAAAAGTAGATGCATCAGCATAATCAACTCTTATCAGGCCCAGATTTAAATGAAAGTAAACCGTTCTTTACTGAAAATTCATACATTCAACCCACAACTGGAGAGAGGTTGATGAGAGAAAGATGTTAAGTTAAAACGATTAACGTTGATAACCATTGCACGTGATACATACGATAAAGTCTAATATTAGTCAATGAAAATTGAAACAGAGAAATATAAAATGCGTCCTATGGGCCTTTCATGAACCGCTTATACAAAACTGTGTCACCTTGACTAAAGTACGCAGGCTACGTCAGTGAGCAGTCTTTAAAATATGACTTTGTAGACTCAAATAAATACATGAAAACCTTTCAGAGAAATGCAGCAACTTTCAACTAACTGCTTAGGGTCATGTTGGCAGCTCCAATAATGAAATATGTGGTATGCGGTAATTGTTATCACTACATTTTCATGGTAGATATGGGGTATGCGTCGATGCGCGCCATTTTGTTGCTGCTCGACCTAATTGCTTTAACGCATTTGAGGTTTCATCAAAGGTTGCACTTGCAACCTGTCTCTTTTTTTGCAGACCATGATACCTACTGGGTAAGCATTGAGCCACTGACACAGAGAATAGAATACAGGGCACCCTACTACGCCGAATGTCGCATTCAGCCAAGACCTCCCTACCCCGCCCGCTTTACTTGGTACTTCAAGGGCCGTTACCACTCACAGGGCGAACGCCTGAGCATTCCTGAATTGAACGAGTACACAACTGGTGAATACACCTGTCAGACAACCATTGAAAGGCCTTTTGGAAGTCCCCTGCTTGTAAATGCCACCAGGACTATCTACTACAGCAACCCTTTGCCAGGTGACCTGGGTTACTTTCTTTGCAGGTTACCCTGCAATATTTGAAACGACGCTGAATTTCAAAACTATTTTTCGAACACCATGTCTAGCGCTGTTGGTATTTAAAGAAGTATGAGATGTTATATTAATCTTTTTGACCATCTATTTACTTTACTTAATTGCAAAGGAATATAAGAAGTTTAAAAATCCTTAAATAGCTGTTTGGTGGGAATTTAAACTTCACTTCTATTTAAGCTATTGAATTATATGAAATTGATTTAATAGTTGCTTTCAAAACGCTAAATCTTATCTGCTTTTTGCACACAATCAGTTGACTGGTTGTATAAAACTAGGTCATGAACTTTGAATTCAGAGAGCAAGAGTCCTGTCGTCTTTGATATAGTCCCATGACTCTTGTTGAAGATGAAATCTAGAAGAAAGTATAGTTATTATCGTAAGCAACCAATTTCAATTCCATCTCTACATACAATTGCTACAGAAGTGCACATGGATCGTACGCGCATGAAACATTGCCAAACAATGTTTCCTTTGACATCATTGGTAAAATATGTGCGATCTCAAGGGGATTCGAAAGCACGACAGCAAAGGAAAGGCTAACGAAAAAAACCACCTGAGGACCAATAAGGAGCCACTTAGTCTGAATTAGTTAGCTGACTGCCCAAGAAGGATTTTTTAAGCAATCAATCTAGAATCCACCAGATGACTAACAGACTCAATTAATTCATGGGCGTTTGGCAGATTTTGAATAATTCTTCTGACTCATTTATTTGCAAACTTTTACGAAAGTAGAAGTTAAACATGACCTTTGATCTGAAGCAATATAATAGAAAACCGGAGACCTTCTATGTGCGCGTGGAAAGCGGAGGAATAAGCCAATAGATACTGAACTGCAAAACACGCGGGGAAAAATCAAATTTCTCAATAAAATATTACATTTGAACCCAAACCAAAGAAAATTTAATACAAAATATGCAAAAAGGGAGTGCAAATGACGCCTTTAATCCTATGGTAACTCAGGAGCCGGCTCTAGAGTCTGTTATATTCGCACTTCAAAGCAAAGGTTTCTATGCCCTGCGTACCACAAGCCTAACATAAAAATTCAGTTATCACTTTCAAACATCTCTCGTTTATCCTTGGATTCATCCTTTGCTGCTTCCAGGACGGACTCAGTTGAGTATTGTTCCACTGACTCAGCCAATGGAACACAAGAAACCCTTCTACGCCGAATGTCGCCTCTCACCACGACCATCTGTCCCGGTTGACTACACTTGGTACTTCCAAGGGCGGGTCTTCTCGCGCGGAGAACGTCTCAGCATTCGAGAACTCAACGAGAACACGGTCGGTGACTACATCTGTCAGGCGCGCTTCAGGCCAGAGGGCGGTTCTGATGTAGAAATGAAGGCAACTATTTCTCTGTGGTTCACTCCTCCTTCTCCAGATTGCTGTGGTGGTAAGT
This sequence comes from Schistocephalus solidus, assembly GCA_017591395.1. NCBI lineage: Eukaryota > Metazoa > Platyhelminthes > Cestoda > Diphyllobothriidea > Diphyllobothriidae > Schistocephalus > Schistocephalus solidus. Next base: position 92,155 of record WEDG01012402.1, on the reverse strand, counting down.
TTATGCTTCATTTACGATAGTTTCTAACACAGACGCCCAGCTTGCAACTTCTTCAATGAAGAAGGTCTGACGGCGCCTCTATTTCACCACTCGAGGTTTCGCGCAAATATGTTATTGCAACTGACCACTGGCTGAAAAATATCTAGGTGTCTCAGATGGGGTTTATGTGCGTTGTTTGACGATGACTTGCCTATGTCATGAACTCTTAACTGAAATTACGATTTTTATTTGATTATAAAGAATAGCTTAGGTGGGTTTGTAATACATTTGAAATATATTTCTATCAGAACAGGGCGTTGGATTCTAAATAGGCAGTTTTCCCATCTCACTCGCTAATCTACAGTTGGTAAAATGACTAGTGATAGCCTATGAATTTTCGTACATTTATTTTTGATGCTATTGTATGGTACAATACACCGTGCAATGCACACGTCCATCTCGATATTTCAGGCAAATCGCTTTCTATTGTTGATATGTATTATCTTTTAATATACTGAATTTCATTTACTGCTTGATCTTTTGAATTTCGTATTGATGTATTTATTGTAATTTGTGATTTGCAGATAGGTAAGGTTTTGTTATTACGGTATGACGGAAACAAATGATGATACCAAATTTTAAACTGTCGAGAGATTTATAGTTAAACATGCGGTAGTGCACCAGAATTGTGCCAAAGGCTGCCCAAGGTTTTAAAAATGTTTCAGCCATGGACCACCAGCTAGGACCGTAAATGAAAGTTTAAAAAACTTGATACTTATTCGTTTATCCACGATCGGCAAGGCCGTCCGGTGAAATCATTAAAAAAGGCAGAAAATGACCGAAAAGACAATAATGTCAAAAAGCAACAAGAAACTACACGACGTTACAACTTTTTGTTCATGGCTATCTCATGAAGGAAAAATAAAACCTTTCAAGTATGCATTGAATGAAGCACTAACAGGTGATTCCAATAGTCGAATTTGTTTCTGCTCCTGGATAATTGACTTAATCCATACTGATTTACATAGAAAGATCCTCTGCTCTGGTGACAAATAAATAACTATGTTATCTTTACCTCTTTACTCACCAAGACTAACCGTTTGGCTCGATTTTTCCTTCAATCTTGGTGTAACCTTCCAAGTATGCATTGAATGAAGCACTAACAGGTGATTCCAATAGTAGAAGATGTTTCTGCTCCTGGATAATTGACTTAATCCATACTGATTTCCATAGAAAGATCCTCTGCTCTGGTGACAAATAAATAACTATGTTATCTTTACCTCTTTACTCACCAAGACTAACCGTTTGGCTCTATTTTTCCTTCAATCTTGGTGTAACCTTCCAAGTATGCATTGAATGAAGCACTAACAGGTGATTCCAATAGTAGAAGATGTTTCTGCTCCTGGATAATTGACTTAATCCATACTGATTTCCATAGAAAGATCCTCTGCTCTGGTGACAAAGAAATAACTATGTTATCTTTACCTCTTTACTCACCAAGACTAACCGTTTGGCTCGATTTTTCCTTCAATCTTGGTGTAACCTTCCAAGTATGCATTGAATGAAGCACTAACAGGTGATTCCAATAGTAGAAGATGTTTCTGCTCCTGGATAATTGACTTAATCCATACTGATTTCCATAGAAAGATCCTCTGCTCTGGTGACAAAAAAATAACTATGTTATCTTTACCTCTTTACTCACCAAGACTAACCGTTTGGCTCAATTTTTCATACAATCTCTGTGTAACCTTCCAAGTATGCATTGAATGAAGCACTAACAGGTGATTCCAATAGTAGAAGATATTTTCTGCTCCTGGATAATTGACTTAATCCATACTGATTTCCATAGAATGATCCTCTGCACTGGTGACAAAGAAATAACTTTGTTATCTTTACCTCTTTACTCACCAAGACTAACCGTTTGGCTCATTTTTTCATACAATCTTGGTGTAACCTTCCAAGTATGCATTGAATGAAGCACTAACAGGTGATTCCAGTAGTCGAATTTGTTTCTGCTCCCGGATAATTGACTTAATCCATACTGATTTCCATAGAAAGATCCTCTGCTCTGGTGACAAAAAAATAACTATGTTATCTTTACCTCTTTACTCACCAAGACTAACCGTTTGGCTCAATTTTTCATACAATCTCTGTGTAACCTTCCAAGTATGCATTGAATGAAGCACTAACAGGTGATTCCAATAGTAGAAGATATTTTCTGCTCCTGGATAATTGACTTAATCCATACTGATTTCCATAGAATGATCCTCTGCACTGGTGACAAAGAAATAACTTTGTTATTTTTACCTCTATTCTCACCAAGACTAACCGTTTGGCTCGATTGTTCCTTCAATCTTGGTGTTACCTTCAGTATCAGTCGCGCATCAAGGATAAAATGGTATATCACTGTAATGAATGAAAAGCCAATGTCATTAATTGGAGATAATATGCAGCACTAGCACGACACTCGTAGTCTGGCCACGCAAGGACGGTGACTTGTGTGCAAATTAGTTTTAGGTGATAGTAGACTTGCACAACATTTTCCACACTCTCTCTTACCTTGGCCACTAGTGCCTGGTGTCAAAACATAATCAAGAAGACCGGAAATGGGGTCGAAACTAGACGAATAATCTGCCACGTAGTGGAAGAGCGGGCTGTGACATGAGCCTGCACCTACACGTGCCCATGCTCGGCATTTGTTATAGGATCTCACCCCAAATATCGCCTGTAGTGACCTGATTTGGCACCCGTATTGATTAAGTGCCGATGTTAATCTCTACTGGTATCAACACAATATTAGCGAGGTAATTACTATGAACTTTCTGTTTTAATGATTTAATTTTCAGCGACGGATGCATCTGTGTCGCAGGGTATTTTACAGAAAATGTGCACGCATTATTTCGTCCTGTACTCGTTTAGCGGCAATTTGCGTCTTCTTAAAAAAATTTAAGCCTGATGAAAGATTACCTTTCAGTTGAGAAAATCGGTTGCAATAATAAGAATTTATGAGGCTGCGTTATTTGCATGCATGCAGCATCATATCTGTCCATTTAATTATGCTTTTCATGAAGTATGTAACCTCCACATCAATATTTTATGAGCCCTCTATGAAATTTTTGTAATAACATAGGAAAATATATGAGTTCACTTATATAGAATGCAGGAAGCATTTAGTTAGGTTAGCCCAAATGGAACCCAAATTATTAGGTGTATAGGAAAGATTTTCAAAACGAAAGCTTCCCTTTATAAAGCAGCAAATTTGGAGAATGGCGTAATTTTCCCCAAAAAAGATGAAAGAAGAAAATTGCTTTCGCGTGTTGCCCGTAAAATATATTTACAATTTTAAGGACGGTGAAGATCACTGCAAAACCTGCATACGTATTAAACAGTCCTTTTTACCAAGCGTACATTTCGTAGATGGCCGGAAAAAACTCCTTCAACGGCGGGCATCCTGCAGTGACTGACATGTTTTGAACGCATGCTTCATGTTAATCAGCACCATCTGGGTAATCCTTTCGAGCCAAAATATTCTCTTATAATTTTTAACCAACATTTGATGTTTTAGGCCAGCTACTCGACGTGTCAAACAGATAATGTCAGCATAGATCTGACTGAAACATCCTCATTGTAATTTGACCTTGTCTCACTGCTCTATTCACTCTCAAGATCCACAAACGTACCAGTTGGTATTAATCCGCTGACCGAACGACCTACGCGGGGCTCACCCTTCTATGCAGACTGTCGCCTGCAACCGCAGCCATCTTATCCAGTTCGCCTGACCTGGTACTTCAAGGGACGCTATCATTCAGAGGGTCAACGGCTCAGCATCCGCGAACTGAATGAGTACACTACCGGTGAGTACACCTGTCGAAGCAACGATCAGCCCGCCATCTGGAACTCCACTGACCATCAACGCAACCAAAGCCCATCTATTACGCCGCAGTGCCTTCACCAGACGTCACCGGCAAGTTTATTTCTTCATGTCTTAGCTTCCATTATATGAAGGACTGTTGCGGACGAACAAAAAGTAGATGCATCAGCATAATCAACTCTTATCAGGCCCAGATTTAAATGAAAGTAAACCGTTCTTTACTGAAAATTCAAAAATTCAACCCATTACTGCAGGTAAGTTGATGAGAGAAAGATGTTAAGTTAAAACGATTAACGTTGATAACCATTGCACGTGATACATACGATAAAGTCTAATATTAGTCAATGAAAATTGAAACAGAGAAATATAAAATGCGTCCTTTGGGCCTTTCATGAACCGCTTATACAAAACTGTGTCACCTCGACTAAAGTACGCAGGCTACGTCAGTGAGCAGTCTTTGGTATATGACTTTGTAGACTCATATAAATACATGAAAACCTTTCAGAGAAATGCAGCAACTTTCAACTAACTGCTTAGGGTCATGTTGGCAGCTCCAATAATGAAATATGTGGTATGCGGTAATTGTTATCACTACATTTTCATGGTAGATATGGGGTATGCGTCGATGCGCGCCGTTTTGTTGCTGCTTCACCTAATTGCTTAACGCACTTGAGGTTTCATCAAAGGTGGCATTTGCAACCTGTCTCTTTATTTTGCAGACCATGATACCTACTGGGTAAGCATTGAGCCACTGACACAGAGAATAGAATACAGGGCACCCTACTACGCCGAATGTCGCATTCAGCCAAGACACTCCCTACCCCGCCCGCTTTGCTTGGTACTTCAAGGGCCGTTACCCTCACAGGGGCGAACGCCTGAGCATTCCTGAATTGAACGAGTACACAACTGGTGAATACACCTGTCAGAACAACCATTGAAGAGGCCTTTTGGAAGTCCCCTGCTTGTAAATGCCACCAGGACTATCTACTACAGCAACCCTTTGCCAGGTGACCTGGGTTACTTTCTTTGCAGGTTACCTGCAATATTTGAAACGACGCTGAATTTCAAAAACTATTTTTCGAGACACCATGTCTAGCGCTGTTGGTATTTAAAGAAGTATGAGATGTTATATTAATCTTTTGACCATCTATTTACTTTACTTAATTGCAAAGGAATATAAAGAGTTTAAAAATCCTTAAATAGCTGTTTGGTGGGAATTTAAACTTCACTTCTATTTAAAGCTATTAGATTATATGAAATTGATTTAATAGTTGCTTTCAAAACGCTAAATCGTATCTGCTTTTTGCACACAATCAGTTGACTGGTTGTATAAAACTAGGTCATGAACTTTGAATTCAGAGAGCACAAGTCCTGTCGTCTTTGATATAGTCCCATGACTCTTGTTGAAGATGAAATCTAGAAGAAAGTATAGTTATTATCGTAAGCAACCAATTTCAATTCCATCTCTACATACAATTGCTACAGAAGTGCACATGGATCGTACGCGCATGAAACATTGCCAAACAATGTTTCCTTTGACATCATTGGTAAAATATGTGCGATCTCAAGGATTCGAAAGCACGACAGCAAAGGAAAGGCTAACGAAAACCACCTGAGGACCAATAAGGAGCCACTTAGTCTGACATAGTTAGCTGACTGCCCAAGAAGGATTTTTTAAGCAATCAATCTAGAATCCACCAGATGACTAACAGACTCAATTAATTCATGGGAGTTTGGCAGATTTTGAATAATTCTTCTGACTCATTTGTTTGCAAACTTTTACGAAAGTAGAAGTTAAACATGACCTTTGATCTGAAGCAATATAATAGAAAACCGGAGACCTTCTATGTGCGCGTGGAAAGCGGAGGAATAAGCCAATAGATACTGAACTGCAAAACACGCGGGGAAAAATCAAATTTCTCAATAAAATATTACATTTGAACCCAAACCAAAGAAAATTTAATACAAATATGCAAAAAGGGAGTGCAAATGACGCCTTTAATCCTATGGTAACTCAGGAGCCGGCTCTAGAGTCTGTTATATTCGCACTTCAAAGCAAAGGTTTCTACGCCCTGCGTACCACAAGCCAAACATAAATATTCAGTTATCACTTTCAAACATCTCTCGTTTATCCTTGGATTCATCCTTTGCTGCTTCCAGGACGGACTCAGTTGAGTATTGTTCCACTGACTCAGCCAATGGAACACAAGAAACCCTTCTACGCCGAATGTCGCCTCTCACCACGACCATCTGTCCCGGTTGACTACACTTGGTACTTCCAAGGGCGGGTCTTCTCGCGCGGAGAACGTCTCAGCATTCGAGAACTCAACGAGAACACGGTCGGTGACTACATCTGTCAGGCGCGCTTCAGGCCAGAGGGCGGTTCTGATGTAGAAATGAAGGCAACTATTTCTCTGTGGTTCACTCCTCCTTCTCCAGATTGTTGTGGTGGTAAGTTTATGCTTCATTTACGATATTTTCTAACACAGACGCCTAGCTTGCAACTCCTTCAATGAAGAAGGTCTGACGGCGCCTCTATTTCACCACTCGAGGTTTCGCGCAAACATGTTCTGGAACTGACCACTGTCTGAAAAATATCTAGGTGTCTCAGATGGGGTTTATGTGCGTTGTTTGACGATGACTTGCCTATGTCATGAACTCTTAACTGAAATTACGATTTTTATTTGATTATAAAGAATAGCTTAGGTGGGTTTGTAATATTGAGTACCATGCAAAACATTTGAAATATATTTCTATCAGAACAGGGTGTTGGATTCTAAATAGGCAGTTTTCCCATCTCACTCGCTAATCTACAGTTGATAAAATGACTAGTGATAGCCTATGAATGTTTGTACATTTATTTTTGATGCTATTGTATGGTAAAATACACCGTGCGATGCACACGTCCATCTCGAAATTTCAGGCAAGATGCTTTCTATTGTTGATATGTATTATCTTTTAATATACTGAATTTCATTTACTGCTTGATCTTCTGAATTTCGTATTGATGTATTTATTGTAATTTGTGATTTGCAGATAGGTAAGGTTTTGTTATTACGGTATGACGGAAACAAATGATGATACCAAATTTTAAACTGTCGAGAATTTTTATAGTTAAACATGCGGTAGTGCACCAGAATTGTGCCAAAGGCTGCCCAAGGTTTTACAAATGTTTCAGCCGTGGACCACCAGCTAGGACCGTAAATGAAAGTTTAAAAAACTTGATACTTATTCGTTTATCCACGATCGGCAAGGCCGTCCGGTGAAATCATTAAAAAAGGCAGAAAATGACCGAAAAGACAATAATGTCAAAAAACAACAAGAAACTACACGACGTTACAACATTTTGTTCATTGATATCTCATGAAAGAAAATATAAAACCTTCCAAGTATGCATTGAATGAAGCACTAACAGGTGATTCCAATAGTAGAAGATGTTTCTGCTCCTAAATAATTGACTTAATCCATACTGATTTACATAGAAAGATCCTCTGCTCTGGTGACAAATAAATAACTATGTTATCTTTACCTCTTTACTCACCAAGACTAACCGTTTGGCTCGATTTTTCATACAATCTTGGTATAATTTTCCAAGTATGCATTGAATGAAGCACTAACAGGTGATTCCAATAGTAGAAGATATTTCTGCTCCTGGATAATTGACTTAATCCATACTGATTTCCATAGAATGATCCTCTGCTCTGGTGACAAAGAAATAACTTTGTTATCTTTACCTCTTTACTCACCAAGACTAACCGTTTGGCTCGATTTTTCCTTCAATCTTGGTGTAACCTTCAGTATCAGTCGCGAATCAAGGAAAAAATGGTATATCAATGTAATGAATGAAAAGCCATTGCCATTAATTGGAGATAATATGCAGCACTAGCACGACACTCGTAGTCTGGCCACGCAGGGACGGTGACTTGTGTGCAAATTAGTTTTAAGTGATAGTAGACTTGCACAACATTTTCCACACTCTCTCTTACCTTGGCCACTAGTGCCTGGTGTCAAAACATAATAAAGAAGACCGGAAATGGGGTCGAACAAAGACGAATAATCTCCCACGTAGTGGAAGAGCGGGCTGTGACATGAGCCTGCACCTACACGTGCCCATGTTCGGCATTTGTTATAGGATCTCACCCCAAATATCGCCTGTAGTAACCTGATTTGGCACCCGTATTGATTAAGTGCCGATGTTAATCTCTACTGGTATCAACACAATATTAGCGAGGTAATTACTATGAACTTTCTGTTTAAATGATTTAATTTTCAGCGACGGATGCATCTGTGTCGCAGGGTATTTTAGAGAAAATGTGCACTCATTATTTCGTCCTGCACTCGTTTAGTGGCAATTTGCGTCTTCTTAAAAATTTAAGCCTTTCAGTTGAGAAAATGGTTGCAATAATAAGAATTTATAAGGCTGCGTTATGTACATGCATGCAGCATCATATCTGTCCATTTAATTATGCTTTTCATGAAGTATGTAACCTCCACATCAATATTTTATGAGCCCTCTATGAAATTTTTGTAATAACATAGGAAAATATATGAGTTCACTTATATAGAATGCAGGAAGCATTTAGTTAGGTTAGCCCAAATGGAACCCAAATTATTAGGTGTATAGGAAAGATTTTCAAAACGAAAGCTTCCCTTTATAAAGCAGCAAATTTGGAGAATGGCGTAATTTTCCCCAAAAAAGATGAAAGAAGAAAATTGCTTTCGCGTGTTGCCCGTAAAATATATTTACAATTTTAAGGACGGTGAAGATCACTGCAAAACCTGCATACGTATTAAACAGTCCTTTTTACCAAGCGTACATTTCGTAGATGGCCGGAAAGAAACTCCTTCAACGGCGGGCATCCTGCAGTGACTGACATGTTTTGAACGCATGCTTCATGTTAATCAGCACCATCTGGGTAATCCTTTCGAGCCAAAATATTCTCTTATAATTTCAACCAACATTTGATGTGTTAGGCCAGCTACTCGACGTGTCAAACAGATAATGTCAGCATAGATCTGACTGAAACATCCTCATTGTAATTTGACCTTGTCTCACTGCTTTATTCACTCTCAAGATCCACAAACGTACCAGTTGAGTATTAACGCGCTGACCGAACGACCTACGCGGGGCTCACCCTTCTATGCAGACTGTCGCCTGCAACCGCAGCCATCTTATCCAGTTCGCCTGACCTGGTACTTCAAGGGACGCTATCATTCAGAGGGTCAACGGCTCAGCATCCGCGAACTGAATGAGTACACTACCGGTGAGTACACCTGTCAAGCAACGATCAGCCCGCCATCTGGAACTCCACTGACCATCAACGCAACCAAGCCCATCTATTACGCCGCAGTGCCTTCACCAGACGTCACCGGCAAGTTTATTTCTTCATGTCTTAGCTTCCATTATATGAAGGAATTCTTGAAAACACTCTTTTAATGGTGCATTTTCCAAATCTGGGCAAGCTTTTCCCTGTTGGAGCGGGCTGCACTGGTCTCCGCTGTACTAGAGCAAACACGAGTTGCACCACATCGCTAACTCTCTCCAAAAATTAATCATGACAGCGTATTAGTTAATTTTTTATAAGAAACAAGCATGTAGTGCTCTGATTGATAAATTAAAGAAAAAAGGGCGTTTCACTGGAATAAATATATTGGAAGGGTGACTTTGCCCAGCTCAACTTCCCGGTCGGTCGAAGTTACAACTGAGAAAAATCACCTCTCTTCTTACCACTCAGAGGTTTAGCAGCATCGATGTTTGATCACTTAAAGTTTCTTGCCAAGCATTTCCTTGTACTCATAAATCACGAGACAGATGAATCTACAGTACGTTTTGATATTGTTTTTTCACAAAATCTAGCGACTAACTTTGTGCTTCATCTCCTGGCTAAACGAAATGCAATGAGACATAAGCCTCTGAAGGGCAAAAGCTGCTCAAATTTGTGCGATCTTGACTTAAAACTTTGGTTCACTTTGGTTAACAAGTCCACGAAAATATTAAGGGCACTCTTACGGGTTTCGTTTATTAGAAGGTATTGCTGATTAGTCCTTCACCATATAAATTATTTGGTCCTGACGAAATATCAACCAAAGTTCTGAGTTCAGTATGTGGACGGCACCTTGGTCGTTGAACATCTAAACGAATTGCAAAAATAAGTTAAACCCGAATATCCCCTTCAGTATGAAAGCTTAAACGAACAACGAGCTGCCCTTCCTCATATTCCTTGGGCTTAGATGTGCTAACGGACAATTGCTAACTTCAGTATTCCAAAAGTCACCTACGAAAAGGCCAATTCTATGCTTCATCAACCATCATTGCCATTCTCACGAACCAACCGATGTCCGCATTCGATTCCAAAGAATTGGAAGGCTTAGCACCACGCTTAGAGACCGAAAGGCTCTAAGACTATTCTTTCAAAAATTCTGCTGAGCCAAAGAATGCCCCAACCATTTTAATCGAGGAAAGAAGGTGCCAAACGAACAAACTGTGGCCAAAAGAGCAGATAAGCAAAGTCAGGGGAAACAGTTGTTACAAATCGATACAAATCGATAAAATTGGAAAACCTTATTGACCTAAGACTAAAATTCGCAGCCATTTGTTGCACCTAGGGAGTCGTTGCCACTCACCGAAACCTCGAAAATTGTCTACAACGTGTGTTGAAATGATGGTGTGTACTAGGGAAATCGGGCGGAATTTGGTGATGCACCTACAAGAGCACAAAGTGGCATCTCGAAGGGTAGGCCCACACTCGCAGCTTGACACGCACATTGGCGAAGCTTGTCATACTTGCGATCTTAGTGAACGACCATCTTTGGTCGGGAAAAGTCCAACACCAGGCGGCTACCACTTAAGGGTAAATAGTAAGATGGCAAATCCATCAACAGACATATTGGCGTTTCAACAGAGTATAATGTCCCGCTTTATTGTGTACACAAAACCCAGGAGAAGATAGACACAAAGAACTTTTTAAGGCCACGCAAGCCCGATCAGAAATGACCTCGCAAGGCGGAGGCGAAAAAGAGCCATTAAACTGAAAAACCCCGGTAGAGGCCCAATCACTCCCCATCGAAATTATGCCCCACGAAGCACGTAGCTGACAAGCTGGCGGAACTACCCCCGAAAACTCTGTGGTAAAAAATGCAAAAAAATATTGATCAGCGCCAGGCCGACTAGCTCTGCTCGCCAATTCCAGTTCTGTTTGACTAGGTGCATTTAACGCTTTTAACATTCAGAGCCAGCTGAGCTCTCCCAGCATCTCAATAAATATGTCCTGCTAAGTCCTCTATATTTCGCACTTGATGATCTAGTTTTGATGCCTGTTTCGGGGAATTTTTGCAGTTGCAATCTTCTACAGGTACCCTTTTGCTGGCCACATAAACAGCTTGATAGCTGTTAATATTCTGTTGAATGAGGACTTATGCTTACTCACTGTGCTCAAACGATTAGCGGAGCGGTCAAGCGATTCCCATGTGTTGTTTAGATACTAGTTGATGGTGCTTTACTTTGAAATCTGTCTGTTTGCGTACCACGTTATCATTAAAAGATTAGCAGTCTAATGTACACGGCATTGACACAGGAATTCGTAGTATATGAATCAGCGATCAGCCATTATACTTCTTCCATGCATAACATTGTGACAATTTAAAGTTTTGCCAAGTAGGTCTTATAGTCATGTTCCAGAATCTACCAAGCTTAGACTTTACTTGGGGTGGAAATGTTAATCGGACATAAATAATACCGCAGATGAGATTTAACTGAGCTCTAAACAACTTGGATGCTTTCCACCCAGTTCAGTATTTGTCCTTCTTAAGGTAACTATCAGGTTACATTAGTTGGATAATTCGGACACGTGTATTTTATGCTCCTTCCGAGGTTTTTTTGAGACGGTGCGAAATTATGCTGACTCTACCCCGAAAATCCTTAGTGCTTTCGTCACCTACTTGCAGAATTTGAGACCACCATTTGCAGAAAGAGATATGCGTCTAGCGAAAGTTCAAACCACCTTTACCGACAATCTCCGGCATATGCTCCACAATTTCGTAGGTGCAAGGGACATGTAAATGAATTAGTTTACAGTTAAACTAGACTTTCGCGGCATCTGTCACATTATCTGCCCCCTTACCCACCGGAAGCCGGTGCCAAGACACAGGTAAGAAAATGGCGACAGCGGTGGCGATGGGTGATAAAGCTAAACAGATCGTCTACGCGCGTCATACATGCCTTATCTACGTACAATTGATAAGGATGTCACACAAACAAAACCTTGGCGGGTCAAATCGCAGAGTAGTAGGAATGCAGACGTTGCAACGGTACTGAGAGGCGGGTGGCGTTATCCTACCACTTTTCAGCTTTCCAAGCCATGGCTATCAACACAACGTGATAGATTCTTGCAGATTGGAATGGCTGTAGTAAAGAATATCACCTGAGTATTTTGGGGATGTATTCCACAGAGTCAAACTCTTTCTCTCTTCTCTCTCCCAGGCACCAGTCTACCGTCCAAGCCAGTCCACCTTTCTATGCAGTGGTTGATCGTAAATGGATGACATGACTCCGTTATTCTGTCTATGGGTGCATAGCACAACCTGGCTGTAGGTATTGTTACGGCAAACCCAAGATATGCATAAAATTTCCCCAGCAAACGTACTGGGAAGCTTCTTGAGACGCAAACTGACGTTCAAAACGACAGCCTGGCTCTTCAAAGTTAACTTCCTATAGAATGTGCAATAATGCGAATCATCTCGGAAATCGAAGATACAATGGCTGGAACATTAAGCTTGCTGTCCGGACGTTTTGGATTCTCGATCGAAACCCATCAGCAAAGAAACTTGTAGACAAGGTTGATGAAGTTGCAAGTCGTATTATATTTATAGGACGCAGTTTTTATTGAAATCAAATGCCCCATCAGATTAGCCGAACTCTCGTTCATTGTGCAGGAGTCTTATATGATGCGGTAAGTGCTTTGGGAGGCTATTTCATATGTGGATGGTCGAACTTGCTGCAAAAGTGAGAAGGAAGGATGCCAGCTCTCAGGTAGTGGCCCACTCGACGGGACCCGGCTACACATTTAACTTTAAAGAGGCCAAAAATCTCACAGTAGCTGAAGACCGCCGGAAAGCGTAAATTGCTCGAGTCTTAGATCTCTGGCTCCCAATCAACTAAGTTGCGCTATTTAGATTACGTTTTTTTGTTGCAGGGCAAATGAACCCTGTAAATACTGCACTTTTCACGCTTCCCTCTTCCTTCTCTGCGACTGTTTCGGATAATGGTTTTGAGCGAGATTTCGAAAGGCCAGGCCAATAAACGTCTTTTTTCCAGTGATTGTAGGCTCCACTTCTGAACTGTCTCCTGGAATTTGCTTCTGCAAATTTTGAAAGCCTACCAATTACGGGGTGGCGGTGGGGTGATAGAGAACCGTTTATACATGAGAAAAAAGGTGTAGCAATAATAACCGACTTCGGAGGTTAGGGCGCTTGGAAAGCGTACGAATGGAGTATTTTCCTGCTTCGTAACCGTCGTCGATAGAGGACATGGTAGACTGCACGTTGGGATGCGTGAGATTCGACCCGACCCAGCGTAAGTAATGAATTGAATGAATGCTTTCTGCAATCGTAAGTGTTGTTCGGCTGTCCGCATGGTTCGACCTCTGCCGTCGCAATCATCCGCTTACATAACAAGTCAAGTGTATTGCCGGCACATTTTGGATGGTATGAAAGGCTTTGCTGACGTCTGCTAGGTGGCCGCTCAAAAGCAGGTGAGTACAACTCTCTACGGATATGAATATTTCCATGCGTTCATTTTTGTTGAAGACTCGACATGTGTAGGCATATAATCTTTTCTCCAATTCGACCCGTTCCAGAATAACAAAAGTGCAAATATACCTTAAAAATGTCTGAAAAGGCTTCCTATCCTGTGCTACGAAGCGATGCAGGAGGCTACTCAAAAAGGTAAGTGTTTATTTTGACCAGTCCACATTGACGGAACTTGGGCGACGTTTAAGGATTTCACTTACTGAGTCTGATCGAACGGCAACCGGAAGAATAGTTTGTTATTTTTAGTCGTTGTCATGCGCAGTCATATAATTTCTTCGGCTTGGCTGACCAATCTGTGCCCCTTCCAACCAGGTGAAATACAATATCGCTGGTGACGAACATTGCCATGCATTAATTAAGACCAGTATGTTCCTCCTTTCGCCTTGGCAGGGGTCGACACCTAGTCGATCCAAAAATTCAACCTGCTGCAGATAAACAAGTGAAGGTTCATTACACATTGAAAATGCCTAAAATGACCGTCTGTTCTTTCCCACGAGGTGATGGAATGGGAGTCTCGAAATGGTCTATCCTAATTTGACCTCTGTGTATATCACCACATTAGAAGAATTCAGAAAATTATGTGGCTTTCACTCAACAAGTCTTGTGAAACAGTACTTTAAGTAAAATTTCGCTTTTTGGTCGTCAGACCGTGCAGATTTGCCCTAACTTCCTTCCGAAAATAACTTAAACCTTTTTTCTCTCAGAGCATTTCGTGTACAATATCTTTGCAAAGCACATTTTTCCTGCTCCACTGTGCTGAAGGTTCGAGTCTCTACAAAAGTTGCATCAAGTGCTAGGGTATATTTTCTTCAAACTTCACTGCAATGCACTCTCCTACACGCGTGTCACACATTAAACGTAAATTTTAAACGTATCCCTCACACGTCCCTCATTCTTCCTTGGATGCCTCCAGGACGGGTTCAAGTGAGCATTGTCCCTCTCACTCAGCAAATAGAACAACGAAGACCATTTTATGCCGACTGTCGCCTCTCACCACGACCATCTGTCCCGGTTGACTATACTTGGTACTTTCAAGGACGAGTCTTCTCGCGTGGAGAACGTCTCAGCATTCGAGAACTCACTGATTACACGATGGGTGACTACACTTGTCAGGCGCGTTTCAGGTCAGCTGGCGGTTCGACTGTCGAAGCAAAGGCGACTATTTCTCTGTGGCACAGTTCGCCCCTCTCCGTTGTTCGCACTGGTAAATATAAGTTACCTCTTACCTTCTACATAGTCGCTTATTATTTCCGCGTCACCTCTTTGCCCAGTTTTTGTTTTATGGCAAATTCATGGCTCGAGTTACTTAGGACACAAGGCTTTGAAATGTTTTTTTTTAGAAAAACGATAAACATTCCGCAATTTTATGTGCAATGTGAGCTAGCCCCTGTGAAAAAGACAGGGGATTCTTCAATTATTTTTATCCAACTCACTCTGGCTCCGTCGTGGAAGTTTATATTTTCTTTACAGGAACAGATAATAGACATCCAAAAGTATGTTGTGGGCTGTGTAAGTAGCTGCAAATATTCCGACTTTCTCATATCGAGTGGATGATGACACCGAGTCCACCTGCTGATCCTCATGCCTGATGCTAATTGGCTCTTGAAAGTGCGCACTTAGAAATGAAGAACGTGTAAGAAGGATAACACACGTCTGTATTTCAGACCGTGCTGAAATGCTAACAAATAACGTCTCTTCGTGAAAAAGTGTAAATTAACATAGGGGTGCATACATTTCAAGTTATTTGGCTTAATTTGTTCCTGAAGGCAAAGCGCATCTACACAAAACTTTCATAAATATTACTGAATCCATATCGTACGTTTTACAATATTTTATTAAACTAGTATTCGGATACCACGTTTACTCCAAAAAACAAAATTCTAACCCTACCGTTCATTCTTTCCTTCAAATGTCACATACAGTCAGCTGTCATCGAAGACCGTTTTTCACTGCAATTGAAGATGCTCTTCAAACGCCACTACAACGACTAATCCAAATTTTTGTACAGAAGTGGACATATCACCAAACTTAGTTTTCAATTTCGATTTAAACTCGTTACTGAGTAAAATAATATTAGCCCCACTTTTAGGATTTAAACATGAGGTTTCCATCAAAGTTCTCTTGCGCGATATTTGACATGCGGTCGACCAGGTCCTGTTTGAATGTGTCGCAGGAATAAAGACATCGTAATCCTTCTGAAATCCAGATTTAGCCAATTCCAAATGTTTTCTTGACACGCCTTATGTAAATGAATGTATAAGGTATGTGAACTTATCTCTCCATACCAAATGCCCTTTAAGAACTGGTACTCTTGCCTTTCCTACAAATGTTGTCTTTTTTCCAAAAAAAAGAGTTGGTATCATCAAAACGTGGACCATTTGTCCGATGTACGGTGCTACATCGCTACATATTTCCCCGTATGGACTGCGTGTCTTATGCTCTTACGCTCCACCTACCAAGCAAATATCCTAACATATCCTTGCAAAAATATTTTCAGTGCCCGGGGGATATCGGGTTTGCAAGATATTATTATAATCGTTGATGAAAGTTAAGTCTACAATGTTTGTTCTGGGTTAGTCCCTTTTGTCAGTTAAATTTGCCTCTAAGCCATATTGCGATGTTTAACCACACTTGGGTCAATTAAACCGTCCAGCCTACTGCAACTTATTCAGTTTACCAATTCGCATACAGTTACTGAATACCTTAGCAGGATTTCCTAAGCATTCAATCTAGAATCCAACAAATGCATTTAAGTAAACGGTGGTTTGGCCAATTAACATGGTTAAGTTGACCCAGTTTGGAAAATCTTGGCAACCTCGGAGGGATTCAAGTCCATAAGAGAATGAGGAAGGCTTTAGAACAGTCTAGAACTGAGCTAAAAGACCTCACTTTGCTATCTTTGGTTCGAACCCCACAGTGGTTGCTGAGTTGTTTCACACTGGGTTACATGAATTTTTTAAATCTGCCAACGACCCGATGGATATATATGTCTGTAAAAGGCGACAAGGAAAGGGTGACACCTATAACATGTTGATGTTTGTGACATGCTTTGATTCCGAACCGCTGTACTGTGCACAACATACCTAAATAACGTCATCATCAGGCGTCCTAGTGCAATACGTCCCAGACAGCATTCTGATTTCCTCAGCTTTAAAATGCACTTATCGATAGCAAGAATACGATTACGTTTGTTTCCATTGATACATATTTTAAATCGCATCCTTGTATCAGAGTAATTTTGGTGACGATACCTTAGATATCGAAACAGACAACTCTGACGTGAGGGTGAAGGGGCTGTGGGCGAAGCTTAGGTGTGCTTTGAGCTTATCCGTGGTTTATACTTCTTCGATATCCTTTTAACGTGTTCAAAGTGTGTGACGTCGAGTGAGAGTTTGCCGGGTGTTTGGTTTTGATACCCGTGTGACCTTAGTTCTTGATTCTGCATACCTTGAGCGTAACGTCGAATAGCTCAGAAATAGTGGCATGCGTTTGTTTTCAGAGTTGACTCAACCCACCAGTATAGTTGTGGATACTTACCTGCTATCCTATCAGGGCCGAGTTTGGTCTGGCAGGAGACAATTTGTAAATGGGGTCTGCCACTTATATGGATGGGAGGCTTACGCATCAATGTGCGCCCAGTCCTGGATGGACAAATAACAGCAATGCTCAGTAATGCCACGTGATGAGGTACGGAGAAACTGCCGTTGAATTAGAATATTGTCTGTGTTACCCATATTAAAAAGACACGGGAATGAAAAGCCTCCCCAGGAAGACTGGTGGTGTTGAACTTAATTTCACGAAGACTAGCTATCCCCATGTCCGCAATCTAACACAATGATTAACCTTAAACGTAAACCCAATCTTAACAGTAACCCTGATTTCCCTGATATTCAGGGTAACCCACCTGCAGTACAGGAGTCCCTAGTCCCACGTCCTCGCTAGGAGCTTGATAATGATCCTAGCCTTAGGTTTAGTGAGATGCTTATGACATGATTGATAAACCTACCTATGAACTAGCTGTCCTACTTGCGCGCATGTTAGATTTTCTGCTCCGATGTGGTGGTCGAAATCATTGCAGGTTAAAAAAACATCCGAAGTTGGTTGAGGCGCATTTAAAATCCAGGTCAGACACACGTTTTAGGCAAAGATGCACGCCTGTATGTATTCCAGCCATTTAGATGTGTCCAAAGTCTTCATGAAATTCTCTCAACCAGTTCTCCGTGCAGCATTCCATCTTTGCCGCCTTTGTTAGTATAGGAATTGCGGATTTCGTTCTAATGACCAGCATGTGGGTGGGATTTGAAATCAGTTCCTATAAAGCTTAAATATTAAGTTCTGAAACCTGATATTGCCAGGGCAACAAGTCATCCTAGGGCCGAAAAAAATAAAAATAAACGAATCATAGTTATTAAAAGCTATTATTTGTGACTAAATCCATCTTTTTATGCATTTTAAGTAGACGGTTTTGATACTTACCTAAGTAATACTGGTATGCGTGAAACAGAATAAAAAACTATTAAGAGGAAAGACCAAGGAACCCCTTTCCATCTTGATAAAACGTGCCATTAAAACAAATGCCAGCCCATCGATGCACCCCTGTAGATGGAAAATCCATGGCATATTCACAGTGAGGGATCTATTAGAACTGATATATAAATTGGGTTGTTAACTAATGGTGAGGTGCAAAAATATGATGGCATTTCTGAGCGCAGCATATTCCTGGATCCAAATTCTATGAACATGTGATATAACAATATACATGTAGCATTGTCCCATGTTATCCATGTATTGCAGATTACGGGCATTTATTAACTGAAGGATTTCGAAGGGATTGTTTAAACACGCCATTTTACTTGACAGGAAAGAAGTAAACCATGGAAGCTCTGTACGTCCCACAACTTTCACTGTAGTTTGGTCAAATACTTAAAAATTGAAACAGAATGCTCAAATGTTCAACATTTATTTGTTTTTACTCTCATATCTAACATACAATGAAATACAGTTAACTGGGTATGAAATATGTCAGTGCTAACCTAGTTCTGTACATAATTCCAATACATTACCTCTGAAGTCTTATTAGTTCTATCTACCATCCATTACCAGTTTTATCCACTCTCTATCAACACTATCCTATCTATCCTGCTAAGCGTGCACTGTTCTCTTTCCAAATATATTTGGAAAGAATCTTCCTGTATATGCAAAAAGCCTCATCAAGCCATTTATTCGATTGCTTCGATTTGAGTTGCCTTTTTTAAATGCGGCACTCGCAGTATGAACCTCTAAAGTACCCTAAATGCTTTGTGACCCAAAATAATACGTCATCCAAATAACCTGATAAATGCTCCGGACAAGTTTGTTATCAGTACAGCAGATCGACGGATGTTATTGCATCCCATTTTAGGTTTAATATCCACGCACCAACCGCCGAAATAAAGGTACTAACAAAGGGTAAAATGACGACGACAGAAGATATGGGCACAGTGGTAGGAGAATATGTATGAATAAGAGTTACTTTTGCACAATAATGCTCATTTGCGTCATCAGGATATATCTATTTTTTCCAAAAAAGGCAGATCTCGTGAAGAAAACTCTCATCGTTTGCACTTATTTTAAATATTTAGAGGCAAAAGCTCATTTTTTTCTTTACAGAACCTGACAGAACGCGTGTGAACATTGTTTGGCGCACCGAACGAATGGAGTACAACCAACCTTTCTACGCTGACTGCAATGTTAGCCCTCCGCCGCCAACCCCTGTACAGTACACATGGTACATTCGGGGGCGGGCCTATTCCAACGGAGAACGCCTCATGATTCCCAAACTAACTGAGCACACTGCCGGCAATTACACTTGTCAGGCTAAATTCGTGTCCACGACCGGCTCCCCGATTGAGGTTCAGGAGAGTCTATTAGTGCATTACAGTCAACCAGTCTCTGCTGATATTCAGTCAGGTAATGCTCTCTGTTTTATCACGCAGTTAATTTAATTTTTTCTTTAAACTAGTTTAGTTAGCTTCCGCACAAAATATATTATTGAAAAACAATCACTTTTGGTATATATATATATATATATATATATATCAGAAGAAGAGGCGATCACAGAAACAATAGGTTTAATATCCTGACGTTTCAAAATCAAACAAGATTCCATCGTCGGAGGTAGGTTCAGTACGGCGCCTCACAGTATTTATGGATTCTGAACATGCTGGCTCTACAGCTATTCGTGCAGGATGCACTGCAGGGGTTGGGGGAGTTAATTGCTGTCCTGCTGATCATTGATTGTTTTCTCCCTAGCTTCGCCTGGGGGCTGTGTCGGGATGGCAAGTGTCATTGACCTCGTCTGCATTGCCCGCGTTTGTTGTCCCGGACCCGCATGTCTGTTTCTCGTATCTCGTTTGCATCTATCCGTGCACGTCTCATCGGTGGTTGCTGAGTCGTTGCTGGTGGCTTCGTTCCCATCGGGTTATATATATATATATATATATATATATATATATATATATATATATATATATATATATATATATATATATATATATATATACCCTACTCGCAGACCTTCGCTAGTAAAACCTGCATATATATGTTTGCATAAGGATATGGGTACATTTTTTAAATACTTGTTGTCCATTTAGTGTGTCATCATGAATTCAAATTCCACCAAGTGCCTTTTTAAATATCTCAACGCTTTCAGCAAGAACACCAAAATAGGTAGATTCATCAGTTCTTCAATCAGTTTGTGTGAGAAGATGTGAACCTGCATTTCAGGTTTGGCGTAGTTTGTCTTCGATTTGTAGTGCTGACCGGGGGTTTTGACGTTGGTGTCAGTTCAAATAAAGCGACCAATTAAAGAGCGAAATCTAATTCTGGATAGTTTGAAGACCATAACTGTCTATAAGATTGATTCGCGTCTAAGCCCTCCCTATCGTCGATAGGAGGTACGGGATAAACTTAATACCGACAGAAAAAATAGCTATAACTGTTCTTATAAAGAAGAATCGGAAGAAGAAGATGCGATCTTTGGAACAATAAGTTGATTGGCCTGATGTTTGCGATTCTCACTCGAACCCATCATCAGATACAGTAACAGATAAGGGTGCTAGAGGCACAAGGTGACCAGTGCTTATAGTACGTAGTACATACGCGATCACATACGTACTGCAATTAACAGCTCTTGCGATCACCACTAGGGGTTCGTACTTGATGCAGCGATAGCTTGGTCATCCACGTCTGAGTCGATACTTGCCATGATTTCATCATTCCTGTTGGATTTGCTAATTGCCCGACAATGTGGCTCACTGCCATTGGAGGTGTTGGCCACTCACGTCCTCCCCAAGTGACCCATTCTCCTGCTCAGGTGGTCTCCTCAGCATACATGAAGGGGAGTTCATTGCGCTTGTTACTGGATTGTGGGCCTGAGAACCATGTCTCGAGCAGCCCGCGGTGAGGAGGAAGGACACTAACTCTCAGGTGGCAGCTCACTCAACAGGACCTGGCCATATTTTCAAGTTTGATGAGGCCGAAATCCTCGCAAGAGGTGATAATCCTGTGACCAGCGAGCTGCTCTAGTCATGGTTCTCAGGCCCACAGTCCATTACCAAGCGAAATTGTCACTATCATTCCCATTGCCCTCCTTTTGGCCATTCATGTCACCCTCCTCCTCCTCCCCATCATCATCATCAGCATCATCATTATTATCATTATCATCATCATCATCTAGAGGTACGTCTGGAAGCGTAAATTCTTTTTCTTTTTCAAATTTAAAAAGAGGTTGACGTTTAGTCAGACGAGCTTATACTCAGGAATCCAGCGCTTGGGGAAAAGCACCAAGATAGCGACTATTTGTCCATATTTTATATCAGTTCACTATTGTGAAGGATTTCGATGAAAAAGAGCATTCATAAATTAATATCTGCTGAATTTTAGTTGAGGACAAATAAATATCCAGGCACACGGTTTTTTTATTTTTGTAGACGCGGCGAATATCCACGTGATTGTGCAGCCCTTGACTCGGGAACTAGAATATAGGAAGCCTTTTAAAGCAGTTTGCCTCCTACAGCCGCCAAATCCAAACCCAATACAGTACACGTGGTACTTCAAAGACCGCGTTTTCACCCACGGAGAACATCTGATGATACCTGACCTTAATGAGGACTCTGTTGGGGAGTACATCTGTCGAGTTAGAGTTTCAATGCCGTCAGGCAAATGGCAGGAATCGTATGCAACCATAGATCTTCAGTACGGATCAGTCCACTCTGGGAAATATAGAGGTACCTGCGTGTCGATTGCTTTATTTTTCCTAAGAACGTTGTTATTCTCTGTTCCTTAGTCATAGAACGCTGAGTAAGTTGCCCTTATTTTGTGGCCAAGAGAATTTATGTGCTTTACGAAGAACGCTGACGGGATGATGCAATCATCTAAAAGGTGCTACGCAGAAGACCAGGGCTGTTGAACTCGAAAAAGACGTTAACTACTTTTCGAAAATATTTAAATCTTGTAGTTTTCCCCTAAGGATTTGAAGCACGAAAAAAATTAATCAAATATGAGCCTTGAGGGCTCTATGGTGAGATGAGCAATATTTCATTTAAAATGCTTTAGCAGACAGCTGGGGTGTATAGCTTCGAACACTTTGCCCGATTTTTTAACCGATCAATCAAACCCCACAAACATCTAAGTTGGTATGTTTTTTTCCGAAAAATAAATTATTATTTCCTACCTTCCTGCTTACCTCTGGCAAAGTTCTGAGCTGAAACATAAAACTAATTCTGATGCCATTTGCAGCCTACAGTATTCAACTAGGTTCAGTATACTTTTTCAGTAATCAGAGTCCGTTTGCGTATTTTTACTGATCATAAAGAGATATTTGGCAGCTTTATGTACCTTAGCTATTATATTAATTGGGCATGCAGGCTTTACTGGTTTTATTAAAATGGAACCAAATATGCTTCCTCCCACAGTATTTTTAGCTGATGTAGCTCTGCGCCATTCCAAAAATTGTATAGCAGAGCAGCGAGCCTTATTTTGTCATTCAACCTTCTCCTTAACTAAGAAGCTAGTAGTCACAGGGGGCACCGCTGGTAGCAGCTAAGGTTTTACATTTTCTTACTGTTCCTATCACTAGGCTGGCGAGGTGCAGGAAAAAATTAAAAGTGATATGTTTATATTCAGCGATGATACCCATATAAGCATTTAAGAAGTCGAGTTTGGCAAACGTACGCTTTCGATTATTCATCCTCAGGCCTTTACAATAATATAAGAGAGGGTGGAGTAAAAAAGTTTAAACATCCAATAAGCAGTAAGTACGGGGGAGAGGGTTGATGGCGTTCAGAAGTCGGGGGTTTGTAGTGGCCCCAAGGCTCCCTTGGCCGAAAACAAAATCATCATCTGCGTTCACACCTCCGACCACATCGCGTCACAGCGACGAATCAGTAACCTATATAATTGTCGTTCACCTTCCCCCTTCCCTTCCCATCCCTATAGGACTAGACAATAACCCCCAACCTCTGAACGCCCTCAACCCTCTCCCCTTACTTACTGCTCATTTGATGTTTAAACTTTTGTTACTTTACCCTCCCTTACATTATTGTTAAGGCTTGATGATGAATAATCGAAAGCGTACGTTCACTAAACTCGACTTATTAAATGATATCTTTCTGTCAAAGAAAACATTTTTTCTGGGTTCAAAGGAGATTGACGGCACTCAATATATGCTATATCAATAAACCTAGTATTATATATATTCTATGAATCGCCCTTGCAAGTTTAACTGACTTGTTGGACATTAAATCTGGCTCAACAAATTCGTCTCATACAGTGGTGGACGATAATTTATGCTTCTAATTTCTACATGAAAGCAAAGTGCCGGATCAGACTCACAAGTGTAGAACACATAGAGGCTTCATTATAATTAAGCTATTTTTTAGAATCGCATGCTGCGTAAAATCCTACAAGTACCGAACGGATGATTAATACCTTACGGTTTGCCCATTTACCCATAATTAATTCCTGAGTAAATTGAAACGTCCCCTTTTCGATTGTAAGATGATTTTTCTGCCACTGAGGGTGCACTTATTACAGCAATGGCAAAATAGCAAAAAGAAACTACCATCATCGTTACGTCAGGTAGCCGCTAATGAAATCTAAATTCGACACCACCGGAAACGCTGTGGTTTTTTAGCACACGCTCATAAATTGATCTAAACAACACAAAGCGTTATGCATCTGTCACAAATGGATAACCAGATTGCTGAAAACGCCTTCTTGAGTCGGATTTCTCAACGTGATGCCGAATTCCAAACAGACGGTTGAGATGTGCGCAAGCATTGCTTAGGAGCATGGAACGAAAATTTGTTGAGAGATATTATCTGGAAGGCCAAATAGTGAATCGTCGCATTCACTCCCGGCCTGGCCAATTCTTGCCTTGCATTTCTAGCAAACTGGAATTGCTAAAAAAATTTAAGTATTGAACATATTCTTAGCTTTGTAAAAGGGGCAGTGGTTGCGAAATTTCTCAGTCAAAAAGTCATATCTTCGGAGACTAACGTATTCCCGAATCATTGTTGAATCAAAGACTTCTTGCAGCTACAGAAGGCAACAAAAGACCTTAGAATTCGCAAAAGGAGACAGTTATGCTTCTGGGAATCAAAAAGCGTACACTAAGATTGTAAAACTGCAAAGTTGTCGTTTGGGTCTCACACCATAATGCAGGGAGAACAGTAAAAACCGACTAGTTAGGGTATAATCGTAAAACACCTGCGTGCCACTTACTCTCGACTCTTATGCCAAATTAGTTCGTACTTTTGGATGCAGATCTTAAAAACTCCTATAATTGACGTTTCCATCACCATGGGCAGCTGAGGGAAGGCACCACCACCGTGAAATCTACTTGTTCTGCCTCGACGGAGTTTATAAAGTGCTGCAGCTAGTAGGGGTAAGACAATGAGGGTGGCTCAGTCAAGGAATTTCTTGAGTCATTTAGCAGACTTCTGACCTCTCTATTGACGCTTCACTACTGACAGTTTTTTTCAGTTCACGGCACACGTTGATCTCCAAAGTGTCCTTTACGCTAAGCTATCGGAACACTTTTCCTCAACTGAGCCGTCGTGTCTATTAGCAAATCTTTCTGTGGACTGCTGGCATGTGATAACGTTAAAGGTGTTTTATTAATGGACTTGTCTCGGCTTCTTTTTCCTATTAATATACAAACAAAAAACCTAGCCGAGGGGTCTTGTCTTGCCCACGCGGTTCAGTCTGTGAGGACAACTGAAAACCACGTTTAGTGCATGTTGATACCACAATGTCTTCGCCAGCTCTACAAGACTGGCTGCATGAAGTTCCATGGCAGGAGAGGAAACAGGTACTGACTCCAGGGAGGATGAGTTCAAGGTAGCTAGTGCCCAAGGACTGACATGCAAGCAAATCAGCGGATATTTAGAAAGCATCTTATAAAATGCCAGATGATGAACGTTAACCAGTGTAAACCTTATATCTAGGTCAGCACCTCACTAATTTGTTTGGTTTTGTCAGCACAGGGCAGGCTTCTTGACCATGCGTGGACAATGAGCCCATCTCCGTAAAATTAGTCTAAGTACCCGAGCTGAGCAAGGTAGGCTAGAGTTTTTTACCTCACGGTACGGAAGCACTTAGCTCACTTTATTCTGCATGGTTCCCTCCCATATCATATAGTTACCTGCAAGCATATCACGCCGGACAACATCCGACATTTCATGATAACGTTCTGCTCTTGTGACATTTTATAGGTGCTCAGTTTACCAGTCCGACACCCAGTTTCAGCACTACAATCGCACCGTTCCATGGTCCACAACTGCTTGTTCGTCGGGTTGCACTCCACCTAGTTCGTAGCGGTCGCTGCTGCCAGCCAAACATTCCAGCACCCGAGACGGGCAATAACAGTGTGTAATCCGAAAATAGGCTGACAGTCGGAGGCTTCGTAGATCCAGGGCTCCTGTCTTCCCTGTTCTGTCTGTACGCAACACCCATAGTTAGGGTCGGTAAATGCTTTTCAAACATTTCTAGATTTTTAAATGCATTTCATCCGTGAAACTGTACGGCCGCAATAGACTTGTGGACAAAGTTGCAGTCTGTAATTTGAACTTTTGTAAACAACGGCCTGTAATAAAATAGCCCCTTACATTTTTTTCATATCAATTTATTACAGTTGTAGTTATGATGCTGAGACTACAAAAGCCTTGGAGCGTTTTGACTTAATTTCTGTTTAAAAGGGAGTACGTAGGCCCTGGGTTTCCGCACCACTGGATGTTCTCAACATCGAAAGATGGAGATCTTATTTGACCCTTTCCCTCCATCCTCCGAGTAGACGTTCCTTCTTGTTAAGGCCTTGCCAGCGGACTGCGTTTATCCTGAATTTGTGCGTCAGACAGTTGATTAACTTTTTCCAGTTGGACAATCCCCAATTATTTCAAAGGCGGTTTGTTTTTGGATAGTTCTGATACTCCCATACATGACGAAAAACGGGTAACTGAGGTGCATGTCGTGTTTAGTAACGAACATAGCTATGCTACGTTATCATTTCATGTCTACTTCATGCCATCATAATGTTTTGAAATGTCGCAATGAAAGAACATAGTTCTGATACGAAAAACGGGTAACTGAGGTGCATGTCGTGTTTAGTAACGAACATAGCTATGCTAAGTTATCATTTCATGTCTACTTCATGCCATCATAATGTTTTGAAATGTCGCAATGAAAAGAATTTTAGAAACTACCAAATTCCTCTGAGTAAAAGACTCAGCTCGTGGCCTCAAGCCATTAAAAAGCGTCTATCATGACTGATCTTGGCATGGGTTTGAACCCCGGAAGGACTTGTCTAATACGGAGAAAGCATTAAGTGCCTTCATCGTAAATTTTCATCGCTGAAGCCAGTTGTTTAGGGCGCTGCGACAGAGGCAACCAGATTTTATATGGCGGTGGAAAAGACATTTTCACATGGATATCTAAATTTTCATAGCCTTCGTCTCTCAGGAAATACTTGTTTAGCTGTGTGAAAACAGTAAAGTGTACGTTCCTTATCTGGGATCAACCTCTTTTCCTTAAGTTACTGGGCTTGGAGCCAACATCTTGGCATAGGTATCCCGATTTTCTCTTGTAAATTGAATACTCCATGCATTGGCTAAAACTATTGAACCAGCAAAGTATCACTGAGATGAAAAATTAAGTTTCTGGGAGAGCTACCAGCAAAGAAATCTTAGGCGCAGATTTTACCCCACCTGAAAAACTTGATTCGGCCAGGGAAAGTTTCGCAATAATCTTCAGTTAGCTGACAATAATCAATTTTCTTGGTTATACAACGTATCTACCCAGAAAAATGTCCAAAACAGACCGAATTGTGCACATTAAAAAATACCTTCTAAACAGACAGAGTGTCTAATCAGCAGAATTTCTCTGTACTAAGCTAAAAACGATGTCAGTTATATATAACATTGCAGCTAGAAACATCGGTAATAAAGTTAGTTCCTGTTCATCCTCCTACTAATTCATTCATTTGATTGGACCACGTAATCTGTTGGCCACCACTTCTCAAGACATGTATGGAAGTAATTTTTCCTCAAGTTAGTTCCTGTTTATCCTTCTACAAATTCTTTCATTTGATTAGACCACGTAATATGTTGGCCACCACTTCTCAAGACATGCATGGAAGTAATTTTTCCTCACTGAAATTATCTACAATACCTTTTTACATCCAGTCTCCTATGAAAGTAGGGATACCTAAATTGACAAATTCTACCTGATAATACAGAGGACAACCAAATGGTCATTTCCGCTCCAGTCGACGTCATCACTCAGCCACATCTAAATCACAGGCGAGTGGAAACTAAGATATAAACTGGGACCATTTTATCTGCGAGAATTTAAGTTTGGTACTCTACCAATTTAGACAGTGGCCCATGTCCCAGTTTTCAAGATTGGGAATATGCAGAGAATTGTGGACATGAAAAAGAAAATAGATCATGTCTTCCAACTGATAAATAAATAGTTTTAGGAATTCCAACCGTCTGAAAATTGTTTATTTTGGCATAAATTGCTTTAGGCGCTTTTTGAAGCAAGAGTCTCGTATAAGTTGCACTTAATTCTTTGAATTTATTTTTGTCGACTAGGGTGACCGGTGTTTCGTCTTCGTCGGTGAATCCCGAATGACTGAAATCAAAATGCGTACATTTTTTCGCAACCAATAATTAACCCTAGCTATGATTTGTATATAGTCTTTCCAAGCCTGATTATTTTTTTCGCCTATTTGCATATTCATTTGACAATGACTAAAGCAGCAATTAATTTGGAAGCGATCTTACTTTCTTCCATTAGAATCGAGGCATATGTGTTTTCCACATTAGCACAGACCGTCTGTCAGATTAATGCCTTGCAGACTCTTATAAACGCACTGAGTTCAATAAAGAATTCATTTGACCGGCGAAACATACTATTTGAATGCTTGTCTACATGTCTTCGTGACAAGAGTAAAGCGGTGCTCAGAGTGGTACACATTGGAAACGTGAGCTGATATAAAGGACATTTGATGTCCCAAGCAAAATAAATTACCCTTGAATCCTAAAGTATTTTGATTAGGAATATCTTTTATTCCATAATGGCTAATTGATTAAGTAAACCCTCGAGCAATTTATGCATTAACCTAGAGCATCTTAAAACATCTATCAGGTGATTTTGGAGGAATTACTTCATTTGATGCTTCCTATGATAAAAAATCATTTATTTGTATGAGTTTAAAAATATTTGTCGACCTAATTATGCCTAATGACTGAGGTAGTTTCTGAGCGAAAAGATCAACCGTCTTTCTTGAAAATGTCGTTTGACTTTGTAATTTGAACTTCCTAGACTCGTTATGACACTTGTGACATAATGACGGTCGGTTTTCCTTGTAATGTCACTGATCTGTTGTTGTATCTGGGTAAAATATTCGTGTAAATCATTTTGCTTTACGGTTGTTCATCCAGAATGACGGGCTTCTGGTTCTTTGAAAAGATCAAAAATAAATTCGATGTATATAGTAAAAGAGAATATAGCCGCCTTATCTAAATTATTGAAGTAAACAGAATCTCTCTACTTTTCTTGGGTAGCACTAAATACATATAAGGTAAGCAGAGAGCCTGATATAGAGCACAGATGTATCAGAAGAAATTACCTGTATTTTACAAGTTAAAGAAATATTGCGCAATTCGCTTACAAATGACATACTAGCATACTACTGGCCGTTCAGTTTAAAACTAAAACTGCATGAAACAAAATAGGTACAGCGATTAGAAACTTTCCAATGACCATCTATTCAGCCAAATATTATATAACAAATGGACTTTCTGAGAAATGTCTTCAAATTACCTCCATTTATGTTTTTAAGAAACTATATGCATATAATTCGTTAATAAGCTCCAAAAACGGTAAAGAAAATATTTGTTTTATATTGTTGCTTAAGAAAATAAATCAGTAAATAAATTGGTGATTTTTTTTCCGAAAAAGCGCCCAAACCGGCGTAAAAGACGAACTTTAAAGCATAAATTAATGATGATATGTATAAATCGTAACGTTGGAACTCAATTAACATGCCTTACCTCGATAGCAGTTTTACATATGGCACTGCGCTTATGTTACGTTAAAGTAAAACGGAAATTTTATTGACGCTTATATATATTATGAAATAATTTTCAACCTATTTAGGTTCTATCAAGTTAAATCCTAAATAAGACCACAAAGTAGACGTAGAAGTATAATAGACAAACAGGAATCAGGAAGCCCCTATCATTCCCAGGCGCACTCGAGAACTGTAAGGCTGCATAGAATTTGTATGCAATTTTCAGTTTTTTGGGCTTCGCTTGGTAATGCAAATCACATTTTAGGCGTTTCAATAAATATTGATGAGCTCGGAGTGAAGCTTTTATATACTCTGAACGCTGAGTAGGAACGAAAGTGGATCAGAACGAGTTCTTCATGCGTAAATAATTCTTATTTCTGCCATATACATTACAGACATGCAGTCTGCAAATATTGTTGGTGACGTAGAAATAAATTGGATCCATTAAGCCACTAGCGAAAATTTGTTAATTGCAATACACCAAATTCCCAGTTGAAAGGTTTTACTAAAATTATTACTCTTTCCTCCTCTGTCGGCTTAAAACAAGTTTAGTTTGTGCACGAGATTCACAACAACTAAACTATCTTTTTTCATTCGATGTGCCTCAACTACAACGCTTTTCTTCATAATATAAATATCGCATTTTTATAACTCAAAAATTCTCCAAAATTAATGCATATTTAACTCCATAGTAAGGGGAGGATTCACAATCGTCCACGGAAAATTGCGTGCAGATTAGTTTATGCGCGTTTTATCTAAGGCCATGCATGACAAAATGTACGCCGCGTTTCAGTGGTTCACAGGTAAAATTAACTAAGATAATACTGTCCTTTTGGATAAGCGAGCGATATCTTATGAACCTTACACAGAACGTGCTGTAAGGTAAAACAAAAGGTGGATATAGTTCATATTCAAAGTGTCCAAAGACCTGACTGTGTAGCACGCAAGCAGCGCGGGCGTTGAGATACATAGTTGTTTGAGCGCCACGTTGAAACAAGTAGTCTAGTAAAGGAAACGTGACGAGATTGCTCTAGGTCAATTTTTCTGGTATATGGGCTCAGTGCCTGCTTTCGAGACCGGAGGACGGCGCAAAACGACACCGGAGGATGTGCAGACGTTTAGAAGAAATGCATAACTAAGCGATCGGGGAAGCAAACGTGACGTTCACTGCTAATGGTTTAAGCAGGAGGTACAGTTGGGTGGGCTCAGTGCATGCTGTGGTGGAGGGGGAGGATGAGCTTGTCGTTGGATGTTTAATACATATGGGAAGAGGAAGTATGCGGGATGGCGGGATAGAGGGTAGGGAAGGGGAAGGAGAATGGGGTAGGGAAGTTGAATTAGCACGGGATATTGGAAATGGAGGAACATGGGATAGGGGTCAGCACACTTTTGTCCTTGAAGCAGGTCCGGTGGCTCCTCTTCAACAACAGCCTTGACCCGGTCGAGGATGACCACGTCCTCCTTGTCACCGCGAAGAATCCAGCAGGTCTTGACGTTGCATGCAGGCACACAGAAGGATCCTTCGTATGCTGAATCCAGCGGCTTTGCGCACACAGTCACACTGAACGAATACATGAGTGCAGTATACCAAGTTTTTTTTCACATCAGACTTGGTCATTGGATTTCGAGGCGTAATCGGGGAGAGTTAGTGCCTAAATTGCCGCAGACGGACTCAAAATTATCCATCATCTCTTAGGTACCACGAACGGTCGGGATGACCATCTCGCCTGACAGTCAGAGGGTTGTGGCGAAAACCAATTCGGTTGCGCTACAATCCAAATACGACTTCATTGATGCGCGAATGCTGAGGAGTGAAAAGGACAGGTTATCTAACCATTTTCCTCGATCTTTTGTGGCCCGCAGTGCAGTCTTTAACTGACAATATAAACGCTCAATCATACTGTTCACAGTTTGTGGTAGGCCTTCTTCCGAATGCGCGTGCAGCCAAGAAATTTGCGGAGGCACAGAAAATGGCAACCCAACATCTGAAGAAAGCCTTAAAGATGGTTTCAACCTGCACGTTTGGCAAAGGGATGGCTTCAGTTCAACGGGTTTACCGATCAACGCAGGTGGGAAGGTGAGTATAATCATCGGATGGAGGCAGGCGCCTGCGATATCGAGATACACATGGCTAAACCGTGCGTCGGTGATGTGAGAAGGTGCCTGGTGGGGACTTGTTGTTGCGTTACACCTTGTTCCGCTGATGGTGAAGATACAACCGTGTCAAAGTTTTCCCACCCTTGTTCACGGCAGGCCAGACGAACATTTCCACAAGGATTTTTTCTGTGGCTCATATCCCAGGTCGGGAGTGTCCATAAAAAGTTAGTAAAACAGCTCTATGCATCGAGGCGAATATGGAAGTGCGATGAAAAGGTGTCCAGACGTCATAAGGGATTTTACCGGCATGGGTAGTCAATGGGAACTGGAGACGGCTAAATGGACTCATCACCAGGGTCAACGTTGAATTTGGCTTCGGTTTTCACAAGGAAATGGCTACTAGTCACACTACCACAGGCATCGAAGGTTTGACCAGAGCCAGAAGGGCCATAGAAGACGGTGGCGTCTATTCTCTGGCTGACTGGTTTCCCTGTTTCAGTTTGAAAGTGCAGAGGGAGGAGCAACTATGTGCCACTGCGTTAAAATTGGTTTGATACTAACAAATATCATTGGTTCGAGGTCCTGAGCGTAAACGACGCCGGCTGGGTGAGCGACTGGAGGTAAAGCGGGCAAGCTGTAGTTTCAGCCAAGCAATCTCATCCGCCATGACCGACAACTGATTCAACATCTGCGCATTCACTGTTGACGACGAGGATCAGGAGATCTGGGCAGTGGAGGGTGGCTGGAACCGTTGCACCTCTATCGTTCGGTCCACCAATTCAGCCAGTTGTGAGACCGTGAGATCTTAAGAACTGGAGGCCAACATTGTTTGAACATCTGCAGGTGGACGCTATAGAAACATGTCCTGTATGAGTTTCTTGTCCATCTGAATTTTATCAAGGATAGAAATGCATTTTTGGAGAAGTTCTACGGGCTTCCGGTCACCTCGTGGTTATAATTTGATCAAATGGTGGTAGTGCTGTCGGTCGGAGACAGGATTGATTTGAGGGATTTCTGCCTTCAGCTTGGAATAGGGATCATCTGCAGAGGGATAAGACAGCAAGAAATGGACTTGGGAGAAAACACTATCAGGGAGAACCAAACTTTTGTGGTATTTCGCCAGCTCCTTTTTAACCTTAGCGGAATAAAAGGCTGATTCGATGCAGATGAAATACAGTTCTGGAGCGTGTTGTCAGAATTGGGTCAAGGTGAAATTAACGGCATGAAGAGACTGGGCCGGGGGCCCATGCTCTTTGTTGGTTTGTGAAATGACGAACAAAATATGGATGGTACAATATCAAGAAGATAAGCAAGAAAAGTGAGTGTACATGGAAAAAGTGCACGAATAAATGAAGGAAGTTAAACGTTATTCAATATGACAGAAAAAAGGGATAAAATCTGCGTTATCGTTGGAAGGCACCAATAACGTAGATAATACTGTTCTCATGGATTAAAAAACGATATCTTAAGCATCCTACACAAGAAGAGCATTAAGATAAACCAAACTTTGGATATAGATAATATGCAAACTGTCCAACGACCTGACTGTGTAGCACGCAAGTGACGTGGGAGTTCACATGCAGAGTTGTTTGGTCGTCCTGGTAAAAGAAGCAATACAGTAAAGGAAACGGGACGGGATTGTTAAAGGTGAATTAGCCTAATACCGCTGCAGAAACTTATCCCAAAGTCCTCTGGTTCTTAAATCTTACTTTTATGAACGTACATTAGGAGCGTTGGCTACCAAGCTGCTACATGTAGTCTCACCGTTGGTGGGCAGCTCGCCCAGTTCACTAATGCTCAAAAGCCTTATGAATGTGGGAGCGCTTGACGATGGTGTTATGGCTTTGAGTGTCTATAATTCTACGAAAAACAGGTGCTCTATCGCGTGTGAGGCGGTAAACAAGCTTGCGGAATGCATATCGAAGAAAATAGAGTGCTCTTGTCATAATTTTCAGAAACAATTGGCTCAAAAGCAACCCCAGCTCTCCACCTACTCCACCTGTAATCTGCGAAACTTCTGCCCTCGTGGCCCATCAAAATGCGGTAGGAACCAAATCGAAAGAAACATTTAATTCAAATTATTAAATGTATTTTTAAAAGGGCGCAAATGTCCGGGAAATTAACAGCCTTAATTACTACAAAGTAGCATAATCTTTTTCTGTGCAAACATTTCAATATGGCTCTGCCTTCACACATTCATATGAAAAAAATTCTCCATTCCATTAGCAAGAGCTAGGCCGAAATATTCTGACGCCATCAGAGAGTATCGTCTATTATTTTAACAGGAAATTTCGGGTTAAGGTTACAGTAACTATTGAGATTAAGACGCAAAAATATTCACCATGACGGCAATTTAACCCAAGGTTCCCAGCATTGCGGGATTGGTTGCTATTCCAGTATCCTATTGGTTGCGAACATCAAATTACTTCTAACCAAAATATTCTCCAGCACAGCCCCTTTACAAATAATTTGAATGTGGTTAGGAGCGAATGCGCAAGCATTGGGTAAACGATGAAACAGCAGTAGCACAGATCTCAGTCTTCGGAGTCCATTACTTGAAAAAGGTATCGTTTAACGCATTCAACTTCCTTAAATAAAACTCAGGTAGTGTTTCGAAAAGGCTGGGTGGAGTTTCAGAAAAAGACTTAAAGCTGAAGGCAAATATTTTGACTGAAAAAATCTTCATGGTAAATAAAATAACAGGCGTTTGTTTCTCAACACAAAGTCGTGAAAACTTACATACCAGTTTATCTGAGAGCCGTGCGGACTAACAAGTATATACAGTTTACAGAGAATATGAAGTGACGATTACGGGAGATTTCCGGTGTATGTACACCAAAGTTGAGGCTTTTAGATTCAGCAGTTAGTTTGCCTGAAGTATTATGGTCACAGCAAAATCGCCTCAGGGTCATTTCCCTGTAATGTGAGTCCCAAATCTCAGCGCTAAAAACGAAGGCCCTATAAGAGCGCATCTCTATTTCGCTGAAGTTTCCATTATGTACTTGATCAGCCGGATCAAGATTGATTTTATTTGTGAATTCAACACATCGTACCACGCATACTTTGACCAATCTCTACGCTCATCTATTAAGTCTAAACTCTTTTCTTCTCCCTATTAAAGATCCAGACCGATGTCAATGCTGCTAAATAATCCTTGCTAGGGTTTTTTTAACATTTCTCGCATGAAAGTTTGAGCCGTGTTGTTGGAAGATTAGCGACACTAATCGTTTAAGGGACCCCTCTGTTACGGGATCTAACATGGTTGACTCCATTTTAGATTCCTGAACTTCTATTGGGCGAGCATTTTATTTATTGATAGCAGGGTATATATGCGTTCCCGTCTGGTGATATTAAGAAGATGCTAACCATGCCTGCATGAAGTTAGATCATTTGTTTGATTTCTTTAATATTCGGTACTGTGTACTACCTATGAAAAGGGTAACGATAATTTATGGTTGGTAAGAAATAGAAGGATTAAATCACACTATTGCCTACCGTTGCTGACTTTTGGGTGATATTCAGATAACCTGAAATTCCTCTCTATCGGCAGACGACCTACCAGTTCCATGGGCACCAAAATCTAAGCTGTCATTGTCAATATTGTAACGCTATAAATTGCCACTTTTTGCACGTTCCTGATTAATTCAGAATTATGTTTATAGCCCACGAAGATGGATTTAGTCACTTAAACAGAATTTATGATGGATTAATTTCAACATTTTAGAAGCCGGTGTAAAATTATCGGATCCAACTAAACACTTGGGTCTTAGAGCCTAGCCTAAAAATTACTTATAACCTTAGATAAAAATGCTAAATGGAGACCGAAATAATAAACAAACCTTCTTAGTATGCAAGCAGGCTGTTAAGCAAAACCGGATTAGATTCTTTGGGTTATTTGGTCATGATGCCTGTCGGGAATGGCAAATAAATTAATTATTTTGTCTTTATATCCTCGTTTTAAATGTAAGGGTAAAAAAACTTAAGCATGAAAAAGCACAAGGAAATCAAAACCCATAAGCTTAATAAATTAGTGTTCTCTGTTTCCGATAGCTAATTTTAGTTATTGCAAAAATACGAAAACTTCTTTATTTGTCCTCATTACCAAAAGAGGATATCATCGATTCGTAGCTTTTGTGAAAATAAAATTTATCAAGGTCCATCCTACATGCGGGACATATAACACAGACTATAACATTATAGCTACAATTGGGAACCATTCAGACAATCGGTGCGTCTCCTTATTTGTGCTCTGCTGCTTCGAATAAGGCCCCTGTTCCAACCCAAAAGTACATCGATTCGAGAAAAATTGTTGGGGAGCCTGTAAACAAATGCGTAGAGGATCAAAACACTCAAGAATGAGATAATGAAAATTGGGCGAAATATAACAGCAAGGTTTTCAAAACATTCTTCGCTTAACTTGTGTTCTTTATTTTACTTTAAAACAATATAACACTAAAACAGACAGGATAACGACTCAGATGGCTCTGACAGGAAGTGTTAGCAAGACCAACGGTATACGGTAGTTAAACACGTAATTCAATGACCACGATACTGAAACTAGACGTTAAATTCCGAAGAGCATTATCCACGTCAAAGCAGTTACCCCGTCCGATCCATATCTTCTTGCTTACTGCTTCAAATCACAAGCGAAACGACTTCCGCTTTTGCTTTAATTACTTTTCGATTTTTTCCGACTCGCTATCCGCGTCTTTGCTCTGAAAGTGAAGAGGGAAATAATTATATGTAAACCATGAACACGTTCGAAATCTAACTAATCGAAGTACATTTGTGCTTACCTTTTTGGAGGAATCACGCGATGTAGAATAGTCCGAGTCTGATGTTGTGTTCAAACTTGAGCTTGTGGCGGTCGAGGATGTCCTCGTTGAAGTTCTACTCCTCTGTTGAAGGAGGAAAGTAGGTTAAAGTTACTTTTGGTAATATTCCAACTGACAAATGACCGCGCAATTAAGTTTGAGGAATGGCTTAAGTTAAGTATCACTGTAGCTCTGTTAAATAAAACAACTCGTTTATAACGCAGCTAACAATTATTTTTTTTTAATTTGAGAGACTATAAACGGAAGCTATAACGAGGTGTGAATGTCAACTCACTAGTAGGCTAAAGGAACTCTAATGATTGTTTTGAGAGAAAAGTCATGAACGCAGAACAATTTATCTGTTGAACCACTTGGTAAGGTTCCAAACCTATTAAACAGATTGATCTTTCACGTTTGAATACCATAATGCCGATGATTAAAAGGAGAATGTAAAAGAAACGGAGACGGTGGAGAAATGTCTTACCTTTCAAGATCCCATGTCATTTTCCATATATAAAGAGAACATAAATGAACGCCGTAAGCAAATACGGATTGCTATAACTACCTTCGATCATCAACTGACAGCAGAAGCCACAATATGCCCTAAAGAGTGTTATGGATACATCCGTAGTTGGTGGAAGCACCGTGACGAAGTTTGGAGTCTAAACGATAGCCTCGGGGACATATTAACAGAAGGACCGCAGAAAGTCCAACTACTATCCAAGTTTTATGACTGTCGTTTATGGTGGAATCATCTGATGACAATCCACAACATGCAGTGGGTGAAGATACGGCTGTCATTGGAACCGTAGCTTATTCAGTCGACGAAGTCAGACGGGTTCGCAATCATATCAAGCCAGACAAGTCTCCTGATCCGGGTGGGATCCCTGGGCCGATACATAAAGAATTATCGGCAGAGCGAGCAATGCCTCTTGCATCTCTATTCAAGCTGTCGTTGAGAATAGGGAGCTTTCCTTCGCGTAGGCAGACAGCCAACATAGTTCCCTTATATAAAAGAGGTATCAAGGTAGCAGCAAACAGATTTATGCCTATAAACTTGACTTGCCTTTCCTGCAAACCAATGAAAGTCCTTGTAAAGGGTGCTATACAAAACATTTTGTGAAGAAAATGACGTCTAACAGAATTTTTAGCATGGTTTTAGAAGAGGGTGCTCCTACCTTTCAAACCTACTGACTTTGTTCGAAGTCTGTACCAGTGCTTTAGAAGGCGGTTTCGAAGTAGCTCGATTTCCGCGTAGCCTTTGACAGCATGCCCCATCAACGCCTTTACATAAACTGAGCGTTCTTGGCATCAGGGGAATCTTCTGAACTTGATAAAGTCATTTCTGATTGGTCGAATAGAGCGCGTCTTTATCGGAGAGGATAAATCAGACTGGTAAACGTGGTTAGTGGCATCCCTAAAGGCTTCGTTGTGGGTCCTCTACTTTTCATCCTTTATGTAAATGACAGACTTCAGAAACTGAACTGCGGTAAGATCATGTTTGCCGATCAAGTTAAGCTGTGGCAAGGGGTTAAACACCCCAGCGATCAGAATGCTCTACAAAATGATCTACGCAGGCTGCAAACATGGTCCGGGAAATGGCTCCTAGATTTCAATATGCAAAAGTGTGCGTCCTCCACCGGCGTTCAACTAATTATCTACCAACTGACAACGTGAGAGCATATTACCTGAACGACACTCAAATTCCCATTGAATCTTGACAGAAAGACCTCGGTGTTTGGATACAAATCAATCTAAAACCATCATTGCAGTGTCAAGGCTGCAAACACCGCCATGCGAGTAATGCAGGCTACCAAAAGGACGTTTGTAACTTTTGATAAAGAACTCTTTGGTAAAGTCTAAGGCACCTTCGATCGACTACACCTAGAATATGGCTTAAAGGCTTGGCGGCCATGGCTCAAAAAAGGAAAAATATATATCGAGAATGTGCAACGTCATGCAACAAAGCTAGTAAGCGGTATAAACTACCCCTCAGAGAGAGAAGAATGCCAAAATATATTCCCCTGTGTTACAGGCAGCAACGGGGTGATGTCATCTTAGTTTACAAGATAATACACGGCCTTGAGCAAGGGTTGCACTTTGAAGACATGTTTCAGTGACATCTCTCGCCTCATCTTCGTGGAACATAAATGAAGCTGCGCATGAAAATGTACAGGCTAAACCTCCGCTCTGAGTTCTTCACGCAACAGGTAGAAAAACAGTGGAATGATCTCCCGCAATTATTCGTGGAGGCAACGTCCCTACACCTTTTCAAGAAACTCTTGGATAAATAATATGTGTCCCTTGTTTTCCCTCGACGATCTTAACACCAAGTAATACCATGTCAACTCCAGACACGAATTATTTGTAAAAACAATGCTACTTATATTTTGAGAATGCTATTAGCATAGTCTACATTGGTAAGCGTACGTACACAGATGTACATGACACGTCAGCATGTTAACAATTGGGTTTTAATGGGTGTTGCCTATCAGTCTCTCCAAATAAGCTGAATAAAAACCGAATCCGAGGCCTCCGTCTTCCTTAGCTTAAGTCTCGTATCGTGGAACACAATCATTTATCTGGGCTCCAACTCACCCATTGTCAACAGTGAACATAGAAGAAATCATACCAAGGGAGGATACGAGAATCGGGCGGTAAAGACGACTTGCATAGCCGCCTAAAGGACTTTATTTGCCATGAGTACCTATTTATGTTAACTATGTAGACATGGTTGAATTGCATTTTTACCTCTTTCATGTTGTACTTTGTACGACTACATACGCTTCTTTTGAAGCTTTTGTAGTCATTTGTTTCGATAAAAAGGCTCCACTGTTCCCGCATTGTAAGTTGA
This sequence comes from Schistocephalus solidus, assembly GCA_017591395.1. Lineage (NCBI taxonomy): Eukaryota > Metazoa > Platyhelminthes > Cestoda > Diphyllobothriidea > Diphyllobothriidae > Schistocephalus > Schistocephalus solidus. Next base: position 53,117 of record WEDG01012402.1, on the reverse strand, counting down.
CTTCCTTATTTTTTGGTTGGGCGGCCATATAATTCAGCCACACCAAACGGGCTTTTGGACATCAAGGCTATCTTTGAGTGCTGTGAAGGTAATACGGAGCTTTACTCATGACCGAAAACCTTTGCACTTTCGATTTAAAGGGCCCCAGGCCCTCTGGTACACTTACCACTTCCTTTGCTGCTGTGTCGGTATCCATTTTATACATGCAGCTGAGAAGAGGTGATGTGAGCTGTTCAACTGCTGCATTCTCCAGCGTCTTTTTATGAACCAACACAAGGTAAAGTCGATGGTAGTAGAGAATCATGGTCGGCTTCAGGTAGGTGTAGTACAGGATATCGACCAGGCACTGGAAAAATAGACAATCACGTTTAGTATAGACATGCTTAAAACAAACTATGTTCATCCCCTTCTTATTATGCTGACGCAGACCCGGTTGTTTGCAACCAGTAGTAGACGAACTTGGTTTTTTACAGACTTTGGGGGTAACAAGGCGTAGCCACTATTTTGATGACTGCTGCGTCAAGGTTATTCACCTTCCCAGCCAGCGAGTACGGACGCCCTGACCGCAAAGTCTGGCCTACCCTCGCATACGCGCACTTACCCCGTTGCAACCGCGCATGCGCCACTTTAACTGGCTACGCCTCGGGCAAAACAATGCACACACGTCAGCTCGACCGTCGAAGTCCGACGATGCTCACCGTATGCTCCACAGAAGGGCGATGCAGGAACGGTGGCTTGTGCGCAAATAAGTTTTATGTGATAGAAGACTTGTATCGCATCTACCGTACTCTCTCTTCCCTTAGCCCTCTGTGCCCGCTGTCAAGACAGAGTCAAGAATACGGGACGTGGGGTCAGGCGTAGATAAATAATATCCTACGGAGTGGGCGGGAAGCGGCATAAGCCAGCATCTACGCGTGGCCATGTTCGGCATTTTTATGGGACCTCATTGCAAATAATAACCCTTGTAGAACCCTGATTTGGCCCCCCGTGTTGGTTCAGCGTATCTACCATGCGGCCCATTTTTGTGGCACAGCACACACACACACACACCTGGCAGTTCGACCGTCGATTTCGACGACGTCCACCGTATGCTCCACACCAGGTGGTGCAGGGACGGTGACTTGCGCGTGAATTAGTTTTAAGTGATAGTAGCCTTGCGCTACAGCTACCGCACTCTTCTCCTCCCCACCTGAGCCCGGTGTCAAGACAGAGTCAGAAGACCGAGTGGGAGAGGACGCAGGTGGCTGGCGCGCTGAGACGCCCTGGGCGTGCCACCACACCTGGCTCCGGATCCCAGGAGTAAGAGTGCCATAAAGGCCACATTAAGAAGGAGCCATTGCAACCTGACTCTCAGTCCGCCAGTCAGCCACTCTACACAAAAACACACATTGGCCACGCGGTCCGAGTTATCCCGTCAGTTGGCAACCTTCCAAGCCACGGCTTTTAGCGCACCGTGATAGTTTCAAGCGCGTCAGATTGTTTACAGAGTCAAGAAGACCGGAGGCGGGGAGAGGACGCAGGTGGCTGGCGCGGCTGGGTTCCCTAAGCCCTAGCCGCCCCAAGGCGTGCCACCACACCTCCATGTTCGGCATTTGTTATGGGAGCGCAACCCGAATAACGCCTGCCGTGCCTCTAATGTGGCCCCCGTGTTGGTCCAACGTATCTACCACGTGGCCCGTTCAGGGGGCACACACACACACACACACGACGACAGTTCGACCGTCGTAGTCCGACGATGTCCACTGTATGCTCCATGGGAAAGTGGAGCAGGGACGGTGACTTGCGCGTGATTTAGTTTAAAGTGATAGTAGACTTGCGCTGCATCTACCGCACTCTCTCCTCCTCCCCCACCTGAGCCCGGTGTCAAGACAGAGTCAGGAAGACTGGAGGCTGGGTACCCTAAGTCCTAGCCGCCCCTAGGCGTGCCACCACACCTCTATGTTCGGCATTTGTTATGAAAGCGCAACCCGAATAACGCCTGCCGTGCCCTAATATGGCCCCTGTTTTGGTCCAACGCATCTACCACGTGGCCCGTTTAGGGGGCGCAAACACACACACGACAGTTCGACCGTCGTAGTCCGACGATGTCCACCGTATGCTCCATGGGAAAGTGGAGCATGGACGGTGACTTGCGCGTGATTTAGTTTTAAAGTGATAGTAGACTTGCGCTGCATCTACCGCACTCTCCTCCTCCCCCCACCTGAGCCCGGTGTCAAGACAGAGTCAAGAAGACCGGAGGCGGGAGAGGACGCAGGTGGCTGGCGCGGCCGGGTCCCCAAGTCAAGCCGCCCCTAGGCGTGCCACCACACCCACATGTTCGGCATTTGTTATGGGAGCGCAACCCGAATAACGCCTGCCGTGCCCTGATGTGGCCCCCGTGTTGGTCCAGCGCATCTACAGCGTGGCCCGTTTAGGGGGCACACACACACACACCGATCGACCAATACTTGAACTAAGCCTAAAAAAACCAACATTAGCGTTGACCTTGTCAGTGGCCTCTGCTACCCGGGACAGCTACTCGGGGCCCTCTGCCCGATAAATTCCCTATTTCTGGTGCTTTCTATCTTTTCTTTGCAACCAGAGATGTGACTTGTCGACTGTAGCGCTCGAAGTATACCCACGGCTTAGACGCCGAAAATTTGGTCTAGCGGTGCATTAGTAGTTGAGACCGCTTGAGTGCGGAGGCGCCTGTATGCTGCAGTTGGCGCTGGACCAAGTTGCGGGTTAAATCAGGCCTCGGCAGGCGTTATTGCGGATGCGCATCTATAACAATTGCCGCACACATGTGTGTGTGGTGGCACGCCTAGGTGTGGGTTCCCACCACGCCAGCTACCTGTGCCCTCTCCACCTCCGGTCTTCCCAACTTGTTCATGGCACCCGGCCCAGGTGGGAGAGGAGGAGAGATTGCGGTGGATGCAGCCCAAGTCTGATATCACTTTAATCTGATTCACGCGCCTGTCACCGTCCCTGCGCCATCATGCTGTGAGGCATATGGTGAACCTAGTCGGAATCGACGGTTGAAGTGTCATGATGCAGATGGCCAGACTGTGAGGTTAGTGCGTCCATAACCCCTCTCTGGGAAGCAGCGGGGCACTGAACGACGTCAGTAGGCATCGATATTGTCGCTGACAGCAGCAGCTGAATTACTGGCACGCAAACAATAAGCCCTGTCTCAAATAAAGTGAATCAGAACCTTGGGGTCTAACATGGACGATGGGGCATAAATATATCTTCGTCTTTTTACAACATGATAAAGAAGATCATTCTGCCAAATAAACCAACTCTAATCCAAAAATAGTTACCTTTTTTCGATTGTCCTAGTGAGCACTTACACTGTTGCCATTTTTAGGAAAACCATCAAAATTTCTGCCATTGTCTCCACCAACATACGAAAAAGTAAATACCTTGGTACGTTCCATGAATTGATGCTTAAACTTTTGGAAATAATTATATATAGCAGCAAAACGTAGGACACAAAATTTCCTTCACCCGTTTATTGTGCGCACTCAAGCTATCAGTGGGCATCCAGCTCGAGCTTTACCAATCCTCTAAAGCCGATTGAGACCACGAATATGTAAAGTTACATTTGACCGGAGTTAGCATATCTATACTGATGATAGGAATGCGATGAATATTTCTGTATCGTTTCCGAGCGATGGGCCTCAAATGACTTAGGAGAGGAAACTATCTTTGCCTTTGCCCAGCGCCCATTTTTCTTCTCAAAAATTACCCAGACGAAGATACGGAAGTTTAGACAGCAGCGCCAGCAGCAGTTCCTATCCGAAGTTTAAAACACATTCTCTACTCAATGGAAAGCATTCCACAGCGGTTTAACCTGTCACATTACTGCACAGCAGCCGGCGCGAGAGTCTGGATATGTTGCCTCCGACATCCCTAAGCGCTGAGTTCATTTTCCGTACATGGACACGTCGTCAGGCAGCCACCCACGAGAAAGTCAGCTCCACTATCAATGCCTTCGATAACAGCCGTGGCACAAATATATTTTCGACACCATCCTCGCCCGAGGATAATGAACTTTAACATCAATTTTAAAGAGTTAAATGCACCTGCTTTTGCGTTGGCCTAAAGGAATTTTTTTCGTTTTTAGGATTACTTTCTGAAATACGATTAAATACTTCTATTTGACCGTACTGGTGTTGAATACAAATAAAAAACCCAATTTCCCAAACAATTAACTTCCAAAAGGAAGGGTTAAATGCTCGTGCATGAATTATACTCATTTGTTCACAATAAGCGACACCGGGCTTATGCATTCTAAGTAGACCTATTGTTTTCAAGGCGCTAATCACCCATTCCATGCAGAAAAATCTAAGTTTCTGAAGGCCAGAAATTTCTGAGTTTCCAGCTCTTTCATCTGTTATTAGCCATTAAGATTGACAAGTGATCATTAATATCCGCGTGTGGATTGTTATGCCCTCAACTTCTGCTCACCATGACAAACACGGAGGAAAATGTTAAGCTGACGAAGTTGTCTCCTCCTATGCCGACATCTCCATGAGTCACAAAGCCCGCCAGTATAAGAATGACAAGCCAACCCAGGGCATTGATTGTGCACCCCAGCCATTCAGCCATGTAACGGTGAGTTGCACTTCGAAGATGGTTCGCTAGAAGAATAAAAGTTAACAGTAATAGCACTGCAGTTGGATGCATCACCATTCCCTGGAAATTGACCGGCATGCATCTAAAATAGGTGAAAAACAAAAAGATCAAAATGCAGATAGATTCCTTAGTTTGCCCGAAAATGCATTAAACATTCATCACAGCATTTAAATTCGTTTAAAGACTAGGTAATACACGGCGGTCACAGACTTTCAATTGAGAATTCTTCCCGCCACATCCATAAAATGAACTGCAAGGACTCATCACTTACTGCATTCATTAATTGTTCCAAAGATCTGTTGCGGTTTACATGACTTCCATCATGCCTTCGAAATTATGGAGCAAAAGGTCATAATTATGATGATATGATGGAGGCGTTGACAAGATCACTCGCGTTCCTTCGATTACAGACGCCCACTGCATTGGCTTGCAAACTATCTAAAAGTACCCAATTCTAAGGTCTCGCACGTAGGCCTCACAAGATTTACCGACTTCCTCTAGATCCAATACGCCATCAAGACTTTTAAAATCCTTGATAAATGCAGGTTTTGCATCAAAATTAAATTAGGACATCTTTTTGCAAAAGCGAATTTTCGTTAGACATCATCATCTCCAAATGCACATTTTAGAGTTATTACCTACAGTAAGGATCAAGTGAACACACGTGCAACACTTAAGTCGGGCTTTTAACCTGCATTTAGAGATGAACAGATTTTTAAAAATATTATTATGAAAAGACAGCATGCCATTTTTTATTAAAAGATTACAGCAAGCCTTCCGTAATTAAGAGCTTTTATGTAGCCTTAGGTAGCCTAGTGGTAGCCTTTTGCCATATTTTTTATACGCAGCTATTTATAGTTTTCTAGGTTAATAGGCATTGCATAAACTTACATGCAGTGATGTTTGCTGAAGTTGATTTTTATTAACACATATGCTATTCACGCTAGCTGGTATGAGTTTCGGTAACATTAATGAAATTTTCATCCATTGTCTTTGTCCACACGGCATTGCATTGACGACTAAGTCCGCTCTAATGTGGCGATTTTGATCGGCTTATTTGGAAATCGCATTAGGTAGCACCTTGATTCATTAAACCCCTTCCTATGGAGGTCAAATTCAGGGATGTTAGACAGTGCCCCAAGAATACTCGAGCGCAACAGTAAAAGAGATAGGCGTTCTGTGCTTCTAAGAGTTGACAAAGAGGGTCTACAACAGGTAGGTTGAGACATTGCGGCAAACAACGATCCTTGATGGAAACGGGTGTGGTTGACCTTTATGTAGTCCTCATCGTTTCACCATATTCATCGAGGTCCGTCACTAAAATCAATTTCAATTAAGCCATAAGGGGGTAATTTCCAAGAGTCGTAACTCATTGGATTAGCTAGTGCCCATGTTCAGTTATACAGAGAGGGCAAGGACAAAAGGCCAGATAAGACCACCCCTATGTTCATTTATTCCCTTAACCGGACCTGTGGGGCAGAATACATTGGTCCCACGAGCCGGGGTTTATCCAAAAAAATAAGAGAATATATTCCAGGGTGTTTATTATGAATTAAAAACGTCAACAGGTCTGTTCTCGAGCATTTGGTAGACAAAGACGACGGCGTAGATGCCAGAGAGGCCTTCCGGTTGATGTACTAGGTCCCATTAAGCTATTAAAAATCCCTTGGACAATGTCTGTTGGCTACGACAGAGGTGGCTACAATCAGGTTACACAAACCGGTCCTGTGCGTGCAGATGAACTTCATAGAGGTGCTGCAATTACCACGACCGAAAATCACCACGTCAGCCACCGCATTTAATTATCTTTGCTAGTGGCTACCGTTCCCTCTAACCCTGATCAGAAGACAGTGACTGTACATTTGTTCTTTTCTCATCCTCTTCCTCGTCCCTCAAACTCAAAACGGTACGCTTTTTTCAAGTTGTCTGCATGTTTTACTTATCGCCGTAGCAATATAAATGAACAGGTCTGAAGAGGATTTTTGGAAAGCAGACCTAGGCGCGGTAAATTTTCTCCCGTCATTGGTAATTTTCACAACTCTGTAACTCAAGTTCCTGAGAAAAGATATCCCAGGTATTCTGCCTCAGCCCATCCATTTAAGGATCGCAATAGACTATTGCTGCTGGCCAGCCTACAAGGTCAAAAGTCGGTGGTCTATGCAAAGTACAACGTGTAAGTTCCCGAATCTATGCATTATCAGGCCAGATGATGCTCCTTTGGCTAATTAGTAGACTAGAGTGTACCTATAGTATTAAGATAGCAAATAATTAACATATTTTACCTTACCCGCTGTTTAAAAATGTGTCACCGTAATAGGTCCGGAGAACTACGTCTGCCACCTTCGTACCAACTAAAGCAGCAAAGAAAAACGGGGCGATGAAATTTGGTCCAGTGACTCCTTTAGGATTACTGAAAAACGGTTGATGGAGAAAACCATTTACAGAACGAAGGAATGAAGATGAATAAAAACCAAAATTTGCATCAGAGGGTGCTTACTGAGTGAGCCGATGGTTAGATTAAACATAAGCTTTCCCAGCTGTTGAGTTCTCTTTGCAAGAACCACAGCCAGTGTGTAGTTGAAGTGCGTCAGCATGTTAAAAAAGCGCCACGTGAGCATGGATGGACCGATTTTCTGCAATTCGGATATTTATGCGGAGTTAGTGAAGAAATATCGATGAAGAGTATGCAGTCAAAAAGCGCTAAATATGAATGGAAAAGGATTTTGTTAGTGACGTTTTGACTCAGTATAAATTCGACTGCCCGCCAGATACAGCGAATAAGCACACTAGAAAGGAAAATTCCTCTCTTCTATCAATGCATACCGATATTGTCTCCAAAAAACTGTAATAACTTTTACATGAGCTAGTTTATGGTGAGGTACACTTGCAGGGTCTCCAGCACATTATTTCTTGTACCATTAATATTACAATGGCAGGCCTCTGTCAAGCCACCTAAATATGGATTTAGTGTATTAGCTCACATGAATAGAACCCTATTACTCGCACTCGAATTAACCAGACGTTAACGAGTACTCAGGACTCTCGCCGGAGAGGTTATTTGCAAAGTTTACAGTAGAGGAATCAGGTAACTATAGCCTGTAAGTGAGATCGAAGAAAATGTTAGCTATCTTTTCAGTTGGAAATAAAGTGAACACATGTCTTTTCGGCGAGCGACTTCGATATCAGTGCTGGATCTTTGTACTCAATTCATGTCAATTCAGCCTCTTTTGTTCATTTATTTATAGCTCATCCCTTTAACAGTGGTAAGCTCGATTATAATCGACAGACACTGTGACTAAACTCAGTGTCTGACGGGTTGTTAAACCTCCACCCAAAGTGTGTCACAGGATTCGGTGATCAGAATTCACGCATGGTGCATGCAGCGGAGTTTGTTTTTGAGGTTCACACAGCATTGACACAAGGGCATTTTGGGTCAGCACATTAGACAGCCGACATTCATCGTCAGATCTTTGCAGAACGTAGACGACTTCATTTCCAAAAGCCGAGTAGGTGGTATTATCGAATTTAAGACAAAATCCAATAAGTAGATAAATTTCCTAGACCGGAGATTCCGCTAGGGGTTGCAGTTGAAGATTGAATAGATGGTTAGAAGTGTCTTTAAAAACGTGCTGATGAAGAACTCTTTGTGGATATTTTATTCATGTTTATGCAGCTGAAGTTTCAGGGAGTACTTTGAAAATTAAGTTGTGAGTTGTGGACCAATTTTCTCGGGGCTGAAATGTTAACGGAAAAACTGTAGCTATGTTTGAGACATCAATGTGCATCAAGAGCTTATTGTCAGAATTAAGGCATATCTGTACCCCTCGAAACTCTACGTGACCCGCGTTTATCGGCAATAGATTTTGCGGAGTTTATGACTAGTCTGCTATTCGACGCGAAAAATAACCCTGTTCCGAGAGACTTATTAAGTTTGTAAAGTTAATATCTTGGCCAACACCTGGCCTACCTGACACGGGCAATTTCATCACACTTTCTCTAAAATATTCAAAAATGGCTTAAGAGTGGGTAATAAGTGTTAGTAGGGTCATAATTCCATGATTGTTGATGCAGAAGTTATTCCTCTACCAATAAGATATAAAATTAGGTTAATTATATTTTACTTATACAGTCCCAAATTCAACTACGCTTCCTCTGCTTTCAATTTTAAAGTGTCTGACAGTTAAAAGATCTAGCAGGATCCAGCGAAAGACGTTCCCTTCTTATCGAAGATAAATTGTTGTATTCATTCAGTAATACCTGAGCAATTACCAAACATATCTATTTCCGAACGTCCCTACTTTCTGGATTCATTGTTTTGCAGGGGATAAGTCTCACAGGCGGCATTGAGTAGATTTAAAAGAGAATAAACCCGTCAATAGATCATATGCTTACCTTACAGTTTCTGAACTCATTGCATCCATTTATGCCTTGATAGTGACTATAGGCAAAACCAAGATCACTGAACAAGAGGATGAGAGAGAAATCACGAAATTTTATGCTGTATCTGAAACAAAAAAGCCACAAAATCTTTGATAAAACAGTTATTTTTCGCAAAGCAACAGTGCTTCGACTGCTCGAAAAAAGTACCGCAATCGTAAAAAACTTTAAATTCCTGAAAGCCCAATTCGGTAACTCTACAGTCTGACGAACTCTCAGGTCCCTTTTCAAAGAATTGGTTCAACTTATATTTTTTCGAACAAATATTGCGTCGGAGCCTACAAAGCGTTACGCTACAGACTTTAATTTGTCCATTTAAGGTCCAGATTCAACATAGCCCCTGCAGATGCATGTAAAAAGTTACCATAGGTACCGAAACTGAAGACTGAATTTGTGTGTTAGTTAATTTACCCTTGCTTAAAAAGCTAGGATAAACTTGGACGAAATCATATATAATGCTGTGTTGGTTATTGATTAAAAATCTTCTCATCCACCTGCGCCGTTTAAAACGGAGAACGTTTTATCTAATTTCTCTATTGTGTAGAAAATCACATTTCCTCAAAAGTTTTGATTTTAAGGAACTAATTAAGCTTAACAATAATATTAATTGGTATGTAACTTGCTTTCAGATTGCAAACAAAGTGCTATCAGTTTTTTTAAATAACTTGGCCCTTATCTTCTTCCGTTCACAATGCGATTGTGTCATGATGGTAAAAAGAGCATATAACGAAAATTATAGTAGCAGATACAAACTGTATATGCAATAATTGAGTCCCTAATTTTACCTACGAAATTCACTATGGGGACATTCAGTTTAAAGCCGATATTTTTCAATTCTGAATAATATTCAGATCTTGTTGTTTAAAGATAAATTTGAAGATTTCCGTCCATATTGCGCAGAGGTTAATGCATACATTAATGACGACGAATGGGAACCATTCACGTGTTTTTGATTTTGAACGTTAAGCTGGGATAGATTTGACTGCCTCTCTAAGGTAGTTAGAAAAATTTGGTGCATTGCAGATACCTGTTGAAATTCATTCTCATGGGCTTACACATAAATACCTATCTCCTTCCCCTCCGTTTTGATTTTCCACCTCTGTTTGCTGCACAAAACATGAACTCAATTTGTTTTGTTTGCTTCAGCAAAAGTGCATCATCAGGAGAAGATTCGGCCAGGTCACTTCAAACGGCCAGTGTCAGTAGTGGGTTGCAGAAGGCCCCATCACAAGCACTGCATCAAATTTATATGAATGAAGCTGCCTAAAGGGAAATAGTGGTCCTCAGGATGGAGGATTGCTTGCTCGAAATACAGCCCCTCTATCCGCCAGGTGTCTTAATTTTAGTACTACCTTTATGGAGCATAGAGGCGTATTGCTGTGTAAAAATACTGGCCAGGTGTTTTTCGTGGACGAGAAAACGTGGTGGAGCGCTTAGGTGCGGATTTTCGCAGTGCCATCCACTTGCTTACTTTTCTACCTCCGGTCTTCTTGACTCTGTGATGATATGGAGCCCAGGTAAAAGAGGAGGGTGGAGTGTGGTTAATTCAACACAAGGCTCCTTTAACTTTAATATTATCGATGCGCAAGTCACTGAACTGGCTTCCATCCTGCCATAAAGCATGCTCCGAGGTAGTGAGCTTCTGGGTATTTCTTCTAATGGAGATGGCCATTTGCGCCATTTTTGTAAAATCAGTGCCAATACGAATGACCGTTTACAACCAATTGAAAAACAGTCTGCCTAAGATCATATAAAAATGTTTTGTATTAAATTACTCGTTTATAAAGCGCGTTTATTAGACATTTTGCTGACCAATATATGCGAACTTTACTTTTTTCTCAGATTAATTCAAGGTGAAATTGTGGGAGTTTTGTGACTTCTCGGAAAATGGCTGATACATTTTTGCCGAAAATGAAGGAACGTATATTTCGCTTAATAGTAAAGCATTTTTTCTACATTTATTTACTTAAGTGCTCCATTCTAAGACTGCAAATATACGACGGAGTATCCGTATATATATTACGATTTTTGAAAATTTCCCATCCACTGCCCATTACGTTTCTAAATTCCGCATAAGCGGAAACTATATGATAAAAAACGCATGCTTCCAAATAGTCCAGCTCCACAGTATCGTGTATGTATTTTGTTAATAGATATTTATTTTCGCCAAAGTAAAGCAAATAATGGTAAAACAAGTTTGTTTTTGCGTTTTTGACCAAAAAACGTCAGTAATTTGCATAAAATAATTTCTAAAGCTGCTTGCTTTCGGAACACAATACAATTTCTTACACTTGCCTCCACCTGATGTTCATAGAAATATGATTTCAATTTCTGGATTCCAAAGGCATTTATTTGAAAGTTTTCTTACTTATATTAATGTTACCTTATGGTAAAATGCACGAAAACTATGGACTTTGCACTGTAATATTAATGGCAGAAGATATTTTTTTGGATGTCCGGCATCCCCCGATTTCGCCTAGATGCTGCCTGCTTTCCTTCAGTACACAAGATTGAACATGTATTTTTCTTTAGTAAAAGGCTTTTAAAGCCTCACATCTACCCAAAAAATATAAAAATAAGACCAAATGTACGTACATGTACTCACTCAAATTTCCATCACACAGAGCATGCTGAAACTAAGTGAGATAGTTGAACTCGATACATTTGCGCTTGAATTAGTAATTTATTTGAAACCCACATGCGCATATGAGGGTTTATATTGTTTGTACCTAGCTGTGTTTTTATTCAAGTGAACTAGAATATCTTGCAGTCGATTGACGCTCTAACCCCGAACATGTTACTCAAATTGTTTGCCATCTTTAACTCATTCTTCAGTAAGGAGCTCCTCACAACTTCAGATAATTGTCCTCATACTAAGTTTTGGTGAAATCACATAAAACCTAGGCTTTTGGGGAAAAAAGTATTAAAATAAGAAAACTTGTTTTGGACTGTGGAGCATTCAGTACGACTTTTCAACAGATTATATCTGCAAATAATTTCTGTTTAGGTCCAAACTACCAGAAATTACTGTTGGGCGAAATAACGTCTTCGTTCAATATGCATTCGATGCAAGTCATATTAGGACTAGGCGAATCCTAAACTTTGGCCTATTCGCAAACGTGATAAAATTTTCGAGTATTTTTATAATTTGCAATTGCTTTGCGCCAAGTAGCACGCATACTGATGGTAGTGGTCTATTATTGACTTTGGTCTACTACTTCCCATATTCTTCGAGGATTTATATCATATTCATTAGATTGCTGATTGTCCGAAATTCGGCAAAATAGTATCTGTAAATCAGCGCTTCTTAGAAAAATATAGTGTATTCCCACAATAACAGGCTCAAATGAAGACATAAACACTTGTGCTCTACTGAGTCAAAGTTTGACAAGATGAGACTATTGGTTAATGGTACGCATTAGTTGCTATATATATGAAGCAATAAGAAAGACAAAATCTTTGATTTGGAATAAATCACCGATTTTAGGTACATGTGGGGCAATATTTTTAGATTCAATGTTGACGACAGTAAGCAATTTGTAGATCACATGGCAAAACGCAAAATTACGTTGCTAAACAATGGATTTCTCTTGTACGCTAAAGGCAAAATTACCCATATTATGGTTCCAGGATAATAATTTTCATGTTCATCTGTTTAAATAATGAAAAGACAATTTTGACTTTAGCAAGTGCAGTCGTGGGCAAAAATCTTTACAGGTTTCTAATACTAAGGAAGGGTTTTGACTACCATTGCAACAGATTTCCAGGAACGTTATATCCACTTCGATAAACCGAATCGTCGACTCCTTGCAAATGAAGGAACCATGTGTCTAACATTCATAAGAATAATATATTGTCAACGTATATTGTGTTTTATCGGAAAGAAACAGGTTCATCTACCTGATTTTTGAATTCACTGTAGAGTAGCCGGTCAAATGGCCGGCGAAGATATCGTATGTAAATTCCCCTAATCCATGTAAAACGTGCCTACTTATTTATGCAAGTAGGTAAGTTTCGTTAACGTTTGTCCGGTCGTAACTATGATGGTAACCGTTAGAGATAGGGTAAGATTATTTACATTTTGTATACGGTTTCAGGATATGGGTAAACATTGAGAGTTTAAACTTTAGGGCTAGTGTTACAGTGTCAACATAAGGAGAAGGGTTAGGGTTTGGTTAAGGCTATAAAGGTAAGGATCCGGAGTAAAGGTAGGGTTTTGTGGTTATGGTTTTAAGTCTAGAGTTAGGGGTGTAAGAAATCCTATGCTGACTACAAATTCACAGATATCCGTAATATCAGGTGTCGCTGGGTTTAGCAAGGTCAGCCCATGAAGGCAAGCACAAAGACTCTTATACTGACTTATAACTTGCATTTACGGCTTTTGGGGATGATTTTTTATTTACATTCCCTTAATTTTCAATTATTCTTATGGCGTTTTTGATATTGTTATTCAGTTTTTTTATAAACTATTTAATTTTTCATTCGTGGTTTGCGTTGGTATCGACTTTGGTTGGCCGATTGCCTGTAGTTACGTTAATCGACAAATGCTATTTTTTCTTATTTTCTAAATAATTCGCGCGAGTTTTCACCAGCCGTTGTTGCGCTTGAGCAAATTAATGGCCTAAACGCAATTCTGTAGCCGTTGTTCGTGGAATGGGCTGGCCAGCTCTGTTTTAGCCGCGCCTCTAAATCCTTATTACCGTATTAGTGTCGCTCATGCCTGTCGTTCTACGATTTTTCATATGTGGAATATCGTTGGCAACTGGGCATCTGGCATTTTTCTTGCATTTTACGAGGGCAAAAAGAGAGTTCTCCCTAATCAGAAAATTGAGGTCTATCATCCCAGTTCCAAAAATGTTACAAGTTCTGCAATTCCACTTGTTTAAAAATTCGCTATTTTTCCGAATAAAATTTCAAAGATACATAAGAGTCATTAGAGGTGGCTGTTTACCTGCTTTGCTGAATTCTGTAAGCTTTTCGCAAAAAGCGACTCCTGAAAAGAACAGAATATACAGAGAATGGAAATGTTGTTCCGAGAAATGTTATCGAAACCAAATACGGAAAATAAAAATGTCATTCCTGATTTATTCGCCTTCACCAGCAGACCGTTTTGCCGTTTGATCAACCGCCCTATGTTGTGAACTACTGGTGCACAAGTTATCTGCCGTAACCGGAAATATGAAATCACACGAGGAAAGTGGGCATTGGCATGTCCCTCTCGGATGTGAACTTTAACATACTCTGGTTTTGAAATGTCTGATCACCCACAATCCTCTCCCATATGAAGAATGTTAATTGGTTGTTCTCAATTTGTCAGGTCTAGTGAAGTTTACTAATATCAGTGTACAGGCGTGACGACGAACCATTGAAACGGTAGGATCTGCTGATATTTTTTTCTTCAGTCCTCATTGAGTATGACAGCAGAACTTGAAAAATGGTTAAGTTTTACATTAGAACTCGAACTGGCCGTTATCTCCGACAGCGAGCAATAACGAAGTGCTGTTAACAACTCCAGGGAAACAGCCATGTTAATTTCTGGCCCAATTACCATCAGAATACGCCACTGAACACTATTTTTCATGAGGCTCTTTAACTGAGCTTTCGGACCCATAAAAAATTAAAACATCGGCGGCAAAATAAAACAAAGCAACCGTTACAGGGTCCTAGGATCCAATCAAAAATGGATAACTGTGCAGGGTTCTGTATGACGAGGACAGATCGATATATCAAAGACTCAAACATCAAACACCTCGTGATCTTCCTTACTTCTGGCGTAGGTTATTATCTTCGTAGTTGTTAAATTAAATGAGGGCACTGTTCAGAATATGTGGGCATCCAATCATGATAATGCGTCATGCCGTCACATGACCAGTGTATGTTCATGTATGCACGAGCCGAGCATGCATTCAGTATGACCTCCGTGGTTACCAGGCCAGTTTATGTACACGATGCGACACAAGGCACTGGACTGCTCCCTGGAATTTAATTGGAAGAGGAATGTTGCCGAAAAAGACAACGGAGACTGCAAGGGCCATTTCTGGCTTATTGGTCGTCGCCAGCCATTCATGCCCAACCCCCAGTGATGCACCATCCGAGGATCGAACCCACGACCCGTTAATCAGAAGTCAAACGCTCTAACCACTGAGCCACGGGTTCGTTTGTCTTGCTGGTCTTTGACCATGCTATGCGTGAGAGCTCTTGGATGCTGTGCACTTCCGAAAGATATTCACACAACTTCGCCCTCGGTCACCTCTGATATGTCCATGATGTATGGCAGCGTAGGCCATAATATGGGTGCTGTTTCTGATAAAGGTATCCGACGTCGACTTTTAAACGTCTTCGGCTAAGTGTTCCGCGTAACCTGGTGGTGGCGATATCATACATCGTATGCTTTTTCTGCCGGGTTGCTGCAATGCGTTTTAATTCCGCCGAGGAGGGTTTTAAAACAGCATCCTTTGTGGTTGATGGGAAAAGTGAGAAGTTTCGTGGCATCCGTCACCTTGCTGTAGACTGTTGTTGGAATTGAGCAGTTAGAACGTCGTCTGATGTGCACATCAGAGAAAGGCAGCTGCCGCTTTTTTTCGTTTTCCGTCATAAAATGGATATCTGCGAATTTGAGCTAAGGAGATTACAGAAGTTCTGCAGCATATTTCTCCTGAGGATACTAAACGTGTCGCCCACGTATCGGTGCCAAATGATCGCCCGTTACTGGGCGAAGGCAATCCTGGTATAACCCGTTCTTCCACTTAACCGAAGATAAGTGGAGCCATTTGGGTTCCTTTGATTCGCTCCTACGTTTCTCACACGAAGGTGAGGCAGGTGGTTTGCAAAATTCACGCAGCCTCATGAGACGTTCGAGTTAGAGCGGGCTCTGAATTTTGCCGAAGGGCTCCTCAAGTTTCCCGCTCAAGACTGGCACCCATGCCGATAACTGCAGTTTGTTTTGTTGACGCTTTTCTTTCCGACTACGCACTCTTGCATGAGTTCTAATTCCCAGATTAATACCAAAATTGCAATTCACCATTCGACTTCCTAAGAGTAGAAAACCTTTAAGCATTTAAAGTAAAACTATACTCATTTTAACTGCTAATTGAAGATCGGCATTTGCTCCTCTCGGTTAACATTCATGACGCGTAAGCAGAGTCACCAATTAGTCAGAAGCCGGAACTGAATGGCCGGATATCACAATCTTAGGATAAAGTCTTGTTCTCCCCTACCTACAGATGCAATGTTGTTAAACTAGCTGGTGACCAAAGTGTAAACGAACCAATCATTTTATCATGTGTTCACTTTTAGGCGGAAGGCTTAACTAGCGTTGTTGGTAATGACGAGTACTGGCCATGATATCGGCTACTGACTGAGGGTTGACATTTTTAATCTTTGTGCAGATTAGAGGCTTCAGTGTTCACGCATAGCGCACTGGGTGCGAGAAGTGGCTCCGAACGTTGGTGGTTAATGCTACTAAAAATTAAGCTTAAGTAAGCAGACTCAAGTGGGAACTATCATTAATCCTTAGTCTGTTTACATGAAGTGATTATCTTTTTACCGGTGAACTGACTTACACTGAACTGATTATGAGAATAATTAGGCTGAGGACATTCAGAATGAGGACCACAGGGATGACAAAGTTGAAGAGATACTCCACCACAAAATTATTCCTCACTTGAGTTCTTAGATTGAGAGACTTGTTCGTTGTCTAAAAGAAAACAATGTCAGAATTTAAACATATGGACATGTCAGAGGAAGATGCGTTTACCAGTGAACGCGTCATCAACTTGTAGGATAAAATCCGTGGATGACCTTTTGCAAATAAACATTTTCAGGAAGTGAGGCCAGTTCAGAAGGTTAGATCACCTGCAGGGGTAACTTGATAGCAACAAACCAACGAATTGCCTTTGCTATACTGTTGTAATTTTTCGATAATAGGAATATTTATTTCTGCGGGATACCGGTAAGGACATGATATATTAATATATCCTGTGCATTTACCAAATGTGAAACTAATTCTCTAGTCTAACGGAGCGCCTTTCAGGTAGAAGTTGTGATGTACATTCATTTTACATAATAACGTGGCTATATGCCAGCGGATGAATTAAATGTGAAATACACTTGGTTTGAGGAATGAAAGATACTACCATTCTTAATGTTATATGCGCAGGAGTATGGCCCTTCATTTCTGCAACGACCCTCTCGACCACTTTGTGTAGCAGTTATGCTCTCAATATTTTGGATTATCTGGCAGACACTCGCATAGAACTGACCTTGTGTGATACTTCCATCTCCTTTTCGAAAAAATGGAAATACTTAAATCTTAGCTTATATGCATTGACTGACCGGATATAAGACTTAGCCACCATTTGCTTCTCTGATAGTCAGCCAAACCGTTCAAATGGGGCGCTTTTACTCAGCCTTCAGACTAGTTGGCATAATTTCACCTAAGGAAAAGGTGGCCTCATCCTCGCCCCTTTCGCGTTCTTTTGCGACTTAGGATCGACTTAATACGACTGGAAATAATACTGTGAGTAGTACCTGGCACGAAACATGCACCTGACAGGTGCTTACCTCACAAAAAACAGTGAAACGCATTCTCAGAATCCAAATGTCGGGCAAAAAGTTACTATGAAAGACCAAAGAAGCCATTTATCTGCCCCATTCTGCATCCTCGTACGTGTTTGAGTGACTCTAAGGAAGTCAGGAAGTCCGGATGATCAACCCACTTCAATCAGAACGTTTCAAACTGGTTGATTGACTCGCCAAGTTATCCAGAAATACTTATTAAGACCCTAATAAGCGTTGCGGTTAAGGAAGGGCACGTAAGCCCTCCGGCGTTGGCGCAGACGCTGAGCTAGTAATCACGGCTTTCTAGAGCAGAGGTCGGCAAACTCCGGCCTTTAGGCCAGATACGGCCTAGCTAGTATTCCAGTCCGGCCTAACACCCCCTAGTTAATTATTTTTTGATCCAGCCTAATTAGATTGTCGTGGTTTTGTTCCCCTTCATTACTGTTGGTTGCAGCTCAAGCTGTGGCTCGTTTATTTTTAGAACTGATGTCAGGCGCTTGTATGAAACAGAAGCGCCTGACCGGGGAGGGATGATAAATGTTGTGTTGTAAACAAGTTCACTCTCTGGTCTCGGTTTCATTCAACTCTTACTGGCAGCACTTATTCATGTGAGCAGCTGTTCTTCAAAATGAAGTTTTGTAAGAACAAGCTGCACTCTCAGCTCACTG
Organism: Schistocephalus solidus; assembly: GCA_017591395.1. NCBI lineage: Eukaryota > Metazoa > Platyhelminthes > Cestoda > Diphyllobothriidea > Diphyllobothriidae > Schistocephalus > Schistocephalus solidus. The sequence goes on along the minus strand of WEDG01012402.1, from coordinate 34,833 downwards.
ACATTCTTTCGCTGAACTCCTCATCATTAGAATGTGATATTGTATCTGTTTCTAAGAGCATGCAACATCATGTTTCCCATTGATCGTACTGTATTTTTAAATTATAAACGTTTGCTTGGACACCTTGTTTCTTCTGGCCTAGTGTGCCTTCTTGACCTCCTGAAATGGCCTAGTAGTCCGACAAGTTTGACGAACCCTGTTCTAAAGTATTGAACTTGCGCGTATTCAGATTCAAAGACTATTAACATTGGACGTTACCAATCCCGGAATCCGCGCGATAAACTAACATGGTGCTACTCGCACGCGGGACATAAGCTTCCTAGTAGTGTCGATCGGTTTCAAAACCGCGCAGGTCCCTAATTATAGAAGTCAACATTCCCCACGTTCCGTAGGCAGTGGGCGCAGTACAGATGAATTGCTCGTAAATTTCTTTGTGGTGAAGCAGACTTGCACACAATGTACCCCATTTTTACGAAGTGTAATTGTCACAGGGCAGAAAAGCGGCTCGGCTAATATCCGACATTCTGACATAACTGAAACATTTGAGGATAATGTTGTGAGATAAGTAAGATTACGAACCTACTCCCACTGTATAATTACGGTTAACCTTTGCTGAGATAGCTTGTTCACTGTAAGTTCACAATCGTTAAGACTAACTTTCAGATTTTCGAAATTTGGCACAAATAACTGACTGACACAAGTAAATTTTGATCCAATTACTCGGAGTCCAGTATATTCCCATCTTTCGAACGCCCTATTTAAGAAGACATCCTTTCCTTATGAAATTATTTTATGAGGATACCGTATTTTTAGTATTTTCGTAAGAACGAAAAACTTATCCGCTGTCAAAGACAAAGAAAAACAATAAATATTATCTGAGAATCTTTGTTTGGGGGCTATCTTTGGAAGTAGAGACTTTAGAATAACTTTAAAATACTGCTCTATATTTAGATGTTTCTGCATTTAAGTGCTCAATCCACCGTTTCATAGCATGCAAGGGCAGAGGGTGAGATATTCGGAGTGAATGGAGGGTAAATTCACACGCCTCTAAATTGCATGAAGCATATAGTAGCACGCCTAAGTTCGAGTCTGCACCACGCCAGCCACCTGCACTGTCACTCACCTCCGGTCCTCCTGACTTCGTCATGAAAACCGGCCTAGGTGGAACCGGAAGAGAGCGTGCTATACATGCTTCGAAAGTCCACTATCACTATAAATTAATTCGTGCGCAAGTCACCATCGCCGTTCCCACCCTTCTGCGGGACACACGGCAGGCATATGTGGCAATGGTGGTCGAAATGTCGCACGAAGTACCTAAAATTAAGTTGCGGTGGTCACCGAATAACATCCAAATGAAGTATTGACATGACAGTAGGAGTGATTTTCAGTATCGAATTTATCATCGGGGCATTAGGTTACTTCACTGAAACATTCTCGTCATATATATACTCCAATTTTTTCTCCCAGGTATTAAAAAGTTTACTCCCTAAGATAGCGACTTCCGAGGAAGTTGAAGTTAAGTCCTACGATTAGCTGCGGCTCATAATTGTACTTGTGTGTAAGGCGGACAGCTTTGTATTCTTATAGATATTTCACGGCATTCAGAGCATGTAGTTCTTGAAGAATCTTTTAGCCAGAAAGGCAGCATTGTGTCTGACGATCCCTACATGAGCATTACTATGATCGCAGCAGCCTCAACAAGAAGGACAGGGAAAAAAATTAAGCATCGATCAATCAACGCTCTTCACTTTTCTCGCGGAGATACAGTCAACAGTATAATTTTTACCGACGTATTTTGCGCATTCCCTCCACCGTGCGTGTGATAAAGAGGAGTGTGGATAATTAGCCGTTAAGGGTCACCCACACAGCCCCTACACTACCAAATTAGTTAGTGCGATAACTATACGCATACTACGTTTTGTCAACATTAACTTTGACGGCTGAACATTTTTCTATTGCAAATTAATTAAGTGTGTTGCTCACTGTTGTTTCCCCAATGCCACACGTTTTTTTAGCATCTATGTTTCATTAGAATTTTTCTGCCTTTTGAACATTAAAACAAACCCAACTGCTCATGCCGACCAGAATCTTTGAAACGAGGTTTTCAAGAATTTCTGGCATTTTCTCCAAATAACCTCGCTGACACTGATTAAAAAGGCCGGCCCTGAGAATTTTAGACAGCTGCACACTAAAATGATGAGCAATGATTATTTTGCTAAAATTTGTGAAAGGAAGAAGCGGATGATAAACAAAACATTATCAGGATGACACGAATATAGCGTTCAAATCCCGAGAAATCAGCAAAGCAACATTGGCAATACTCACCCAGGAAAGGCATATAGAGAAGTCTGCTGTGCAATGAAAATCTGGTTAAACACCTATGAATGTACAATAATACAAACGCTCACATGATGCCGGTAAAAGGTTCGGTGTAAAAGTCAAAATTGGCCACTTGCACACCATCGAATCTACCATTTAACGCACCACAAGAGTGAATGGGTTGTTAAGGTGGAGTGATTGCTCACTTTGGCGCGAGCCTAGGATGGGGTTGGAGTGATTGCGTATCGGTACAGATGTCGTTACCCCCTCCCCTCTCAAACGTTGACCCAAATCCCCACAGTTATCGTTGCAGCAGATCGTATTGTTGTCTCTCGCTCAATGTCGGCATCCCCACGTCTTGACCCTGCAGTTGCCCACAGCCCTGCACTCTCCACCGGTTACCCAACAGACATGAGAGCATCCTCCCCCCTCCACATATGGGATATATCTACTTGTAACGCTCCATTCCTTATTTTATGTTGTACCCTTTTACGCATTTATACGTTTATTACTAACAGAACATGTTTCCTACGTTGTTGTTGTTGTTTCTTCTATGACCATCGCATTCGTGTGATCAGCATGATGTTTAGGGACTCTGTTCAGTACTCTTATTGACTGAAAACGACTACAGTTGCTTACTCGCCCGCGTTTGCCAACCTCAACGTCTACGGCCGCTTCAAGCAATCAATTAGTAATTTTTCCGCACCACGAGAACTACTGTAGCGCACTTAAAGTCCTTCCACCTCAGACACCTCACGACGAGCTAGAGATCATCAGATCCCAGTTTTCGAGTTGCCGGACCATGCATGCATATAGCCTTTGGGTCGGGCAACCTCAGTCGCCCACAATCTACAATCACCCAATCAACTGATCAAGTGAACTGATCAACTGATCAGTGATCAATGATCAACTGATCCAGTGAACTCTCACGTGACGTTAACTCACTGGCGCCCATTTCACAGTAGTGGACAGGTACGCGCGCGCCGGCTTAGAGCTTTCCGCGCGTCGGGGGCTTCTTCTGACCGCCACCGACTTTATGTGCAAAATACATGACTTATACTGGACCAGATGATTGTAGTGCTCTGAGTAAAAACACTGCTTAGACCCTACACTACAACCCACCTTAGTTATTTGACAAGATAAGCCGTTGTTGCAAACGAATTGCGGATTACATATGACATATGAATTTAGCCTCACAGTCCCAAAAGAAGTGTCGTTCGGATAGATAATCAAAGGGACAGTAATCCTATTGATTTTGCACAAATGATAGGCTTAGCTTTCCAGCTCGAAATCTAAGACTCGACATTGTGATGCCCTCTTCATATCTCTCTCTCTCTCTCTCGAAACGAGCAATTTTCGTCTCCGTGCGTTTCTTGATGCAAGTTCTTTCGTCTGTATAACGGTTACGGCGCATACATGTATCATCGTTCTAGCTAAAACATCGCAAGCTGCAGTCTATTTTCCGTAAATATAAGGCTAAACATTGATATGCAAAATAATACGAAACATATCAGATGCATATCAGCTGTAAATTTGAGCATGCAATGTGATAGCAGAGTCTATTCCGTATTTTTATACAGCTATGGCTAGAATAAGGCGTCCGACGAAGTTCACACTTGCCTGGGACACTACGACGAGTCCAAAGTCGGCACAAATGCACCGGATGTAATTGTAGTCTTCCATGTATTCTGTTCTGCACTTTCCGGACACCAGACTCATGTAGCCAGTTACTTTGATATCGAGCAGGACACATTCATAATCTCTCCCCGTCAACGTGGAGACGAAGAAAGTGAAATTTATCGATGTATGCCTGGGTGCTGAAATCTGAAAGAACCGGCGCTAAGAAAAGTGCAAACAACTCAGAACTCGGAAACTAAGGCAGAGTTGGTATGGTAAGTCTGGTGAGTCTGGCTTTCGGTCGTCCGCCCTCGTCCGGGGCTGTCTGGCCGGTGGTTCTTTACTTTATCGACTGCTATCACTGTTATCTTAAAATTGCATTGCCATCTACGTTTTCTGCGCCAAGTAACCCCCGTAAAGATTAAAGTACACACGCTCATTAAAACCATTTTCGGATTGTAAGCAGTACTTGCTGAAACTGCCAAGTTAAGGAAAATTAGCAGACAGTGTTTTCAGCTGATTCAGAGGTCTACCTCTGCCATTAACGTTTTGTTTGCCTGGTCAAATTTTAAGGTAATGCCTACTCGTTCTGGCATTAGAACACAAGCAAGATTAACAAAATAAATTAGTCACTCTGCATGAAAACGTTGAAAGAATTTGACTATCGGTTTTTATTTGGAACCTACACGCTTCACTTTGGTAGAGCCCTCATGAAAAGAGGCGAAGATACAGATATCACTGACAGGCTTTAAGTTTTCCAAATTAATTAAATGATGGTAGAATTTCATATTGAAGCAGGTGATACCAACGGGAATAGCTTCTGGTAATTTCGTTAAGGAAAAACCCGTATTCATATTCCCATTTTCAGCCCGTCGAGTCCAGATATGCTCATCTTCGTAATCAGACTTTGTACTGCTGGTTTTGTAGATGCCGTCTCCTTCTTGGAAGGCAGTCTGTGCAGAAGGATAGAGAAGGTGAGGAAAGCGGTAAAACAATTCAAATTTTGTAATAACTTTAAAACACGCCTCGTAGCCACAGTCTACCTACTCGTGGAGCTTGGCAACAAAACTAATTTCAACCCGGTACAACGGCATCAGTCGAAATCATGCTATCGTATTTGAACAGCTATCAGGCTAGGCAGATAGGAGTTAATTCTAAGCGCCCGCCTAACTTATTAGAAGAGCTGGCCAGAATGATGGTTATAGCTAATAGGCAGAACCCAGAAACACGCTCAAGTTCTCCATGGTCGAAATCCTCATAAGAGCTTATAACCACAATGCTGCGAGTTTGTTTTGTAGTTGATCTCTGCCTCCGGTTTAATTCCATCACATGATACCTTTCATCAACCTATGAGACTTCAACTTTAGCTCTCCCAGGGCGATGTAATTAAGCCCTCGGCAGGTGCACAATAAAAGTGAACTTCAATGAATTTTATTAATGGAGGTTATTATCTGTTTGTTTCTGTTTTGACACTGGGCACAGGCAAATGGGGGAAGTGAGAATGCGGTCGTTACAGCACACGTTTACTATTACTTAAAACTAATCCATGCTCACGTCACCGTCCCTGCACCATCATGCTGTTTAGCGCATGATGGATCTCGATGAAATCAACGGTCGAACTGTCATCAAGTCATCATGGCGCCAACTGAGAATTTTAAATAAAATTTGACAAAATTGCGTTTTTCCTCTAAAAGACGCAGGTAAAACAGAATGATACGTTTACTGCGTAATCTCACAACAAAACGCACATGTTGCCTCTCCAGAGCATTTTGAGCGTCGGCTGCAGAATACCGAAAAACGCCTATTTTTGAAGTCTGCCAAAAAGCAGACATGAAGGGTCCACTGCAGCTCTGCGTATGTCTGTTCAGCACTAGCATTATGCGATAGAGCAGATGGTAGAGTCTGAAATAAATAAGACTGCGGGTGATAAGTGCATTCGAAAAGGTCTTGATAGCTCAGCATTAATACATGGGCGGCAAATGTCTAAGGTAGGCTTGCAAAATGCTTTTAGCGCTGAAGCATGCGGGCAACAATCGCTTACTTTGCGATGAAACACAGGGCATTCGTAATGAATGCTCACCGATCGTTAGCGGAACTCACTCGTCCCATTCTGCTTTGAGGTTTACTCTCAACCCCCGCCAGCAGTCGCACAGCAGGCTGAAGCGTGCGAGTAATTTCTTCCTGGTAGAGGTAATGGGAAAATAAACTTCACTCGAGCCAGCGGCAGATACGGGACTACGTTCTCGTCAGATGGCGACACCAGTGTGAAGTGATGGAACGAAAGTACGCGAGCTACGTGATGCTTACCGGACCCCCACCTTATTACCTCGAAGTTGAGGTAGATTTCCGTACTAGCCTACATAGTTAAGGCAGAGGGATTACGTAGCAGAATCAAAGTCATTAGAGCCTACTGACACATGATAATTGTCGAACAGGAGCTGCGCCAGTGTACCCTGGTCGTATAAGAGCACGTCTTTCCTGCATTTTCTGTTACAGCTTCCATGCGGGAAACTGAGCAAGTAACCGAGGAAGGTTTTGAGACAAGTTGGAACTGTGACTGGCATTTCGTGCGTTCAAATAGGTTGTACTGTCATTGTTACTAGCATGTAACCATTTTTTTACATTCAGGATTGGCATTTTATAGTAGCATTAGCTTCAGTGTTTAGAAAATCACTTAGTTAACTGCAGTCTGAAAAAAGAGCTTATGTGGCCCATTTGACAGGGTCCATCAGGTTTTATTTACGGGAGCCTATCTGCTATGTGAGACCTGTTACAAGAAGAAACGAGATCAACTTGAAGCGGAAAATTTGCTATTGAAAAGAGCGCTACCGTTCTCTGGCAAATTGTCAAGAGCCGTGGAAATTGACGTCGTGGACAAGCGGATTAAAAGACCCCAAGACGTTTTTGCTGGGAAATAGAAGCTCTTGGATTTGCAGCCGTTCGCATATACACATTGTTCCCAGAGGTGGCTGGAGAGGTTTAATGAGCCCGTCAGTGCTACAAACGGTGAGGAAGGTATACTTTTGTTGACTGAACACTTTCATATTCCTGTATATACCTTCGCCTACAGGATGTCCAGTTTCCAGTTCAGAAAAAAACCTCAAAGCCTACAGACTGACATCTGACCGTCGGTGCGCACCCGGCCTGGGTATGTGATCAAGCTGAAAATAAACTGTTTGGAATGCGGCATATTAAAGTTTATATTACAGACCCGCGGTAATACGGATCTTCTAGGGCAGACTTTAGTCTGTGTAAAAGTGAAATAAAAGCCTACCCCCTCCAACAATGCATCGAATCTGTCAGGCGTATCAATATTGTCATCACTATGCATAATAAAATATGTCCTTTCTATGACTCTCCGGTCTAAGATCTTTGCATATGAACAGGGCATTTGGAAATTAAATATAAAATGATACAAGCTAAAAGCACGTGGTGCAGAAGGCTAGAGCATACTAGTAACGGCAGGACTTGCTTATATGCATCCTACAGGACGCAAAACAGAAATCGCCCATAAAACATATGACTTCGCATTACCTTCCGGGAAATAAGTGTGGGGTTCAGTATAGGGTTAGCATTAATGTTATGATTGGGGTTTAAATGTAGAGCTATTTCTCCCGAATCGATGCTGTACGCCGAGTTTTTAAAGCCTTAGCAAGTGCTTATGGATGTGACGCGGCATCTCTATCGCCAATCGGTCCGTCTCCGTGGTTATGAATGCTGGGCTGTGCATGTGCAAGATGAGCGAAAACTGGAGTTATTTGATCACCAGTGTTTGATGACCATACTTAGAGTGAAATAAATCGACTTTGGCCTCAAGTGAGACAGTCCACACCCGCTGAAAAAAAATCGCAAGTATATCCAAGGCCATCCAAGATAGATGACTGAGTTGACTTGGATAAGTTCTTCGTCGTGCGCCTCACGAGCGCAGTGTGGTTGCCCTCGATCTGGCAGTTTTACCCACTGTAAGATGATTAAAAGGAAACCATCTCAAGACGTTGCTCGACACAGTTCATCAAGAAATGAAAGTGGTTCTTGGTCCTTCGTTATTCGTTTTCCATCACTAGCAAAGAGAATGGGTTGAGCTGTCCAGATCCGCTGACACCAATCGTGACGCCCAGTCCGTGACTCTATCGAGGCCGGCTAGATAAGGCACTCTTCGCAGCCCTACCAAGTACAAGTAAATAAGTAAGATTGATTCAAACGGTTAAGGATTGGCTTAGAGTTAGTGCTACAATTAAGACACGGGAGTATGTTCCCTTCTAAGGATTTGGCATAAGGCCATCTCTATTACAAGGTGAGGGAGTTCCTTTTCTCGTACCCTGCCAGGGGGTGAGGCATTTACGTAATTAACAGCCTAATGCCCAGGAATAACAGGGGAATAGCCTTCTGCGGTGGAACCCCTGGCTTTCTTCTCAAATGCTCCTCACGCAGTTGAATTTGGAAGATAAGAAGTTCATTCACTTACCGTCGTCCCGGGACCACTGTGTTTTTGCTAGTCATGATGACCATGTTGATAAATCTGTAATGAAACGAACAGAGGCTGCCGAAGTAATTGGTTTTCCCCGGGCGTTAGATCTCCACAGTTATCACTCCATGTCTTGAGGAAACTGGAAACTATATCCAATGCTGAAGCCTTCGACTTGGCGCTCCGAAGATCCTTCTTCGTTTTCTCGTGCAGCATCATGAATATGGCTTGGCATCGCATACGCCCTGAGGATTGTACCAAAGAATTACTCAAAACTAGTTAAAGGGGTCATGAGAGCAAGTTAAAGCCCAAGATTACCATCTGTTGGCTTCCAGTGTGTGCGAAAATAAGGAGGAAAGTGTGCAGAAGGACCAACATTGTCTTGGATTAAACGGAATAATACTTAGCCTTTCGCGTATTTCAGGGTTCAACAACTTTCATATCAAAGAGAACAGCATTGTCAATCGTATGGACCATATTATCGATTAACGGAATGTTGATTGATAATTTGGGCCTGTTTATATTAACAAAACAAAGCAATAGTTTCGACCCCGTTAACATTGGAGGGTCACTCACGATTTGGTTGCAATATGTAAAGTGATACTCTCATCCGATATTGGAGCACTCACTGACAGTCACATAGCAGCCCTTAATGTTGCAGCTGGAGCATCGACAAAGAAATCGGGGAGGATGAGATGGTTATTTTCGTTTATTGGGTACCTTCCACAAAAATAGAACGGAATGGGCCTATTCTGTGCTGCAAATAAATCAGTGACGATCCACACGCGGTGTGTTGCCACCGGGAAGCCGTGTTACGCGTCAGTCTAGCTACTGGCTACCCAGCGCGTTCACGGGGGGGTGGATAGTGGAACGGCCTTCAGTGAATATTAGATCCGAAATAAGCAGACCCTTGGATCTGGCGAATAAGCAATCGCGGACCAGCAGCGATTTGCTGCAGGGGCGCGAATGGCTGAGGTCTGGGATGCTGACTGCCTTATGAAATGCCGCCAATCTCTAGAACGGTACTGTGAAATGACGATCGTGAACTGCCATTAAATAAGTTTGTTTGCCACAACGGCCTCGTGGTTCGGTTCTTGAGTCAAATTGTTAGAAGAGACAACCCCGAACAAATAATCCGAGCGGCCGTTGAGGACCATCCTTCGAGTGAAGTAAATCGACTTAGGTCTCAAGTGAGACAGTCCGCACCCGCTGCGAAAAAATTGCAAATATATTCAAAACCATCCAAGAACGACGACTGAGTTGACTTGGATAAGTTCGACCGAAAAATTCCAACTGGGATCTGATGGCAGCCAGTTCTGAACGAATACCTGTTCTAGGAGGTGGAATAGTTCGGTTTCTAGGCAACATATTTATGAAGTTCCTGTCCGTATTCACTACATTCATGCAGACTCTAGGAGTCCATTTCCAAATTAAACGAATTCTGCAAACGGTGCGCACAGTTGGCCACTTTTTTTCACTCTAGGAATTCATACTCCAAATTATAAGATAGGACAAGAACGTTATATGCGAACTAACTCAGAGAGCAAAGGATAGGTTAGTGTGAATTTCGCAACTGTACTACATGCTAAAGTAACCCCAACTCTATTCATTGTGCTAGTTATGGTTAACATTCGTTACCGGGTTTGTAAGGTCACAGAATATTCCTTTTGCGGTAGGAGGGCTGAAGTATCGGGTCAAATTGCTACTTTCCACACGGTGACTATTAAAACGCAACGGTGGTTTCAGAACGCATCCGTTCTAATTTGATAGTGAAAGATCGGACAGAGCGGGCCTCAATCTTACTCCCGTCAAAGGTCCAAGTAAAAGTGGGTCAGGTTAGCCAGGAATTATGTCGCACATATTGGTCGGCGAGAGGCAAAGCCACCGGATCTTGCAATCCACATGCTTGTCGGGGCAACAAATATTGTGCGACCCTATTAACCCGGCAACAAATGCTAACCCTAGCGAAAACAATAGACACGGTAGGATAAGGTTGGCGCTCCTATCTATAAAAATACTATAACAACCGGTCCCGTATTACTCGCTTACCTATTCTTTGTTCCCTGATGTTGGTCACATATTACGTTCTTGCCTGAGATATTAATTTCGACCTCAACTAAAAATCCTTAAATCCCGATAGCAACTACGGCATACTGTGGCATTCCGGTTTATATTTAGAATAGTTAACTGAAAATTCCACAGAAATGCAAATTTTGTGTACAAACAAATCTATTCAATTTAGTTTGTCAGTCTGCAGATGAGCGGCAGTTGAAGCGTGGCAAAAACCGACTGACTACGCAGGATGCAGATAGTATGCGATTATTTTCCACAACTCTAATCAACTAACAGAGCATCCGTGCGCCTAATGGACCTTATTTAAAAGCTTCCAGCGAAGAGGTGAAAATTGTAGTGGAGGATATCAGGAGCCTCAGAGAAGAGGAGGACAAGCTTAGGTGTAATTTCGTGTGCCGTATTATGTGGAATATTACAGGAAATCGAGAATTTATGTTAAGAAAAAAATACTCAGATCTCTTCAAAAATTCCTTATCACAATCAGGTCAAAAAACAAGCTCATACTCCGAAATATTCCAAATCAACCCATGTGCGGATCCAACCGCCTGCAGTTCAACCGAGCAAATAACTGAACTAATCAGTTGTCAGCTTAATTTTGGTTAAGATTTTGTTCATCACGTTGATGGTTATTCTGGCTGATTCTTAATGCTGATTATATGGCACTCTTACGCATTTGAAATTGGCTCCGCCCCACAGCCTTCATATGAATACCTGATGCACTGTGGGACATGTCGTGTGTGATACGCGCAGACGGGTTGTTTGGCTCTGTCAGCCACTTGTTTCCAATATCCGCATGAGAAAGTTGATCGGCTCAAACAGTGGACGGGTGTCTGTGTGAGGGAAGTTTGAGTGAGGTCGACTCTAGTGAGTGTGAGCCTATGGAACTCAGTACATGTTTCTCACTTCAGTCAACCTGACGCGCTTATGAACTAGCTAGACGCGCTGAAAGTGTGGCTTGAAAGATTGCCAGTGGACGGAAAATTCGATCCTACCTTCAGGAAGAAGATTCCGGTCACAATGCCTGTGGCCTTTGTGTGACTTTCAGCTTGTTTGGATCCGAGCGGCCACTTCTGATACGTGTGAAAATCGGGTCTATCGTGGATGGATCACGCATTTTCGTCACGTGTAGGCGATCTGTTAAGATTCAGCATCCACTGCGCCCTTTCCTGCCTCCATTTTTGTTGGCTCTGTCTTGACAGTGCGCCCAGGAGGCTGAGAGAAGACATAGTGAGGTAGATGTATCGTAGGCCTACAATCACTGCAAACTAATTTATACCTTAATCACCGTCCCTGCTTCCACCATTCCTTGGGGTCAATGGTGGACATTTTAATATAAAAGTGAACGTGCCAAAAACAAATGACTTGTTTTCGAGGAACGGTTGAGTTAGGAGTGCCTCTCCAAATTATTCAGAGGCATTTTATATTCCAAACAAAGTTCCGAATAGCCTCCTCTTCTATTTTATTATAGCCCACTAACGGCCCTAAAGCAAATAATCTCTCAAAAAAACATATTCTAACGATTGGCAAGCTGTGTCGTCAGAACGGAAAAATCGCCTTTTAGTCTGCCTCAACATCAGTGCTAATCCGCTACCAGCAATGAGGTACAGATGCCAAATATTTATTTTCAGAAAAATAACGCTTACCTTTCAAACGTTCCCGCACTTTCTTTATCTTCCCGGCAGTAATGTTTCCGATCCCTCTGTAGAAACAACCGCTGGCTTCATTATTCACCCAATTATAACCCCCAAATGCGTTCATCTTGCTTAAAGAAATAGAAATACTAGCTTTTTAAGCATTTTGGTCAAATTTAGAAGTTTACAAAAATCTTCCCAGTCTAAAGTTGAAAACAAAAGGCCTTCTCGAATATGTGGGCAGGAAATTTAAAAATTGAAGATACAAAAAAAGTAAATGTGATTGCGCTCACCATCTAGCTTTAAATGACCTGTCCTTTTCGAAGAAAGGGAAGTGACAATTAACAGAAACCGCATCCTCCTCTTGGTAGGTCTCAACAGAAGGTACCTTTCGGCTTATAGAGTATGATGGGGTGATTTTCGTCAATATTTCCGCTGATTTGCAGCCTAATGAGAAGGAACGATGTGATAAAACCTTTTGAGCAGAAAGACAAGATATTCTGGGAAGAAGGCAAACGGTTGTCATTTTTTAGTTTTAAATTTGCGAAAATTCCCATTTAAAGATTCAAAAACGATTTGGGAGCATATGCACTGCTTTCGATAACTTCTCTCCAGGCAAGTACAGGTATAGGGAAACGTTGGAACGTAGTAGAAATTTAAAACATGAAAGCGATCATGTTCGTCCGTTTGCGTGTGTTATGTGATAGGTGTGCCATGCAACCACGGCCTTGTTTCGCTGGTAGTCCTCTAGTTCATCGCCCGGGGATCATAGTTGACGTGATAGTTGCTCTTTGGTCTGTACCCGAGTCGTTTTATTGTCATGATTTCATCACCGTTGTTCTATGTTCCAGTGATCCCCTCTTCTTCTTCTGAGCTGCTTCCTGGAACTCGCAAGTTCGCTTCTATAAGCAAACTGGTCTTTTCTTTGGAGCCCTGAGTGCAGGAATGGAAAAACACTGAGACGAGGGCACAATGTAGTTTTTCCACATCCATGTTTCTTGATTTTCGTAAATGTCTTCAAACTTTAACACATGAGGCTATCTATGTGTACAAGGTTTTCTTTCAACTTACCTGAACAATGTCGATGAGGAAAGAAACATTATTTTTAAATTTTATAAATTTCCATGCATCAGTGGACCCTATGTAGGATGTTTTGGTGGAATACTTCGGGACATATCGAACTGAAGTCACAACACTTAATTAAATGTTATTTTTTTAGTTTTTGCGGGGAAAGTTTGGAGTTCTCCTGTTTACTTGGCGAGATTTACGCCATCATGGAAATAAAAATGTTTCATTATTAACTGAAAAGTGACATTATCATATGATCTGAAAAATGACGAAAGGTTAATTCATAAAGGCGAGATATTCTACTATGTATGTTATGCATTTTTCGGCAATTCTTACCCCATGGCTCTCCCCAAAACAATGCGAGAGCATTCTGTTCCATGTTTTTAGGCTTTCAAGGCATCTGCCATACCGGGATGCTTCAAGACTGTTAGATTTGAGAGTGATTTCCATGCCACATTTAGTGTCTTCCCAGCTGAATTAAGAGAACGCACAGTCAAGCAACTAAAAGATTTCGGGTAGGCAAACAGTCATTAATCGTTGTACTGCAGCATTCCTACTTGCAAACTACAATAGCCCACCTGCAAGTTGCAATAAGAACTCAAACTTTTTTCTTCCCTCAATCCAACAAACATGTCATAACGGTTTCTTTACACTTCAGAATGCAAAAATACTTGACGGGAAAACAAAGTTAACCCGATTATCCCACTAGAGTATCGAAACGGACACTACATTGACATAATTAGAGACTTCGACTTGATTTTGTCCCTTTGAGTTACCCGTATTTTTAGTAAAGTAAGACTGTGCTCAATAATAATTTCTGTCTGCAAAGAGGCCTGTTGTCGCGCAATAGTTTTAATTGACCAGCTTGATTAGGAAAGGTCGAATCAGATAAGATGCTTCTGTTAACCTTCAAATGTCATCTGCTCCTCTAATGGCCTAGCAAACTTTAAACTTGTATTGGGTCGACGCATTACCCATTTTGCTTATATAAATATGAGAAGGAAGAGCATGGTGGTGCGACTCCCAGGTGGCATTCTTATAGCCTCAGTGAAATTGTGTCATGTCACAAGGAAAACACGGGATTCGCAGATTTTGGTAGCAGAATAGTTGCTTTACGCTGCGCAGTGAAGTTAGATTCGCTAAAAAGAACTCTGCCTCCCTATATGGCCATGAAAGGGCACACACCCAAGAAGGGTCCAAAAAACCCAACTGTGATTACCATGGTGCATCTCCAGAGTACCACGTAATATATTCACCTTAGGTCACCAATATTTGAATAGCAAAAACATATGCAGGGTATATCAGCAATTAAATGTCAAGAACAGTAAAAGGACACTGAAGAAGTTAATTGGCTTGCCTTGTTTGAAATAACGGATAATGAACATGTGTAATTTTTAACCAATCTAACACACCGCGTCCCTGTTCATTCAGTAAGCTTGACAGTCTTTCCAGGCTAAGCCTCTGCGTGCACATGACGGAGGATCCTAAGTCATAGCAAGCACTTTTGATTCTAGACCGATGCATTTAGGCACTATGGGGTTTGCTGCATGGGCTAAAAATGGTAGATATTTTTTTCAAGGAATGGGTCTATGTTGACCTCTACATTCCGCATAAGAGTTGGGGAGACCATAGAAGCGAACAAGTGCGTTCCAAGAAGCAGTTCTGAAGAAAATGATGCGATCGCTGGTACCTGATGTTTATTGATCTTATGTTTCAGATTATAGCTCGAACTCATCATCAGAGACAGTCACACATTACCACTTTTAGATCCCATTGTGGCCCAAATCTGAATACATGCGCAGAAGTAGTTGTCGGGCTCTCACCAATCCCGGCTCTCCTAGCCGACCAACCACCTGGAACTTTACATCACACATGACCTCGCCACTGACCAAAACACTTCGGGCGTCGCTCTCACAGCGCCAGACGTGTCCTCGTCCGACTGCCACTTGCTTCCAAGCCCTGCTCCGATAAGTCTTTACAGAATACACTGTCCTCTCAACTGGCTTTCCCCTGCTCCTCATACGGAACCGGACCAGAATGTCGTAGCCACTAGGGTCTCCCTAATAACTTAATCCGCTGCGATAATCCCAATCCTATGTCTCAGGTGACTCTGTCCTTGGATCTTCGTGGTAACTGATATCTCTCCCGTCATTAATGTGCTGACTTTAGAATCACTTTCAATCTTCTGGTTGATTGCACTCAACGCTAACTTCATAATCGGAAAACTGGGCTTTCGATGAAAGTTTTTCATCTATCATCAGTTTCTAAAGAACACGCTTAATGTTGACCGCCCATTTCAGAATCTACTGGCCAACTATCCCAGTTTCATCAAGCGGACACTTATTTAATTCCTCCTCATCCCATGATATTGTACATCACTTCAAAACAGTTGACCCTACCACGCTCTTCCGCCCACCGCATTGCTTATGACCGTCTCCACGCAGCCGGAACGGAATTTTATTAACTGGTACAAACAGCGATTATTTGACAGTCTAGCAGCCCCTGGAAATCTCCATTGTACATACTTCCTAAACTGCAGACCGATGATTGGCATCTTTGTGGCGACTTCAGGGCCTTTAACAATCACCATGCCTGATAGGTACTCAGTTCTTCGACTTCAGGTCTTTGTCGGGACTGTCTTTGTCAACATTATTTTTGAGGACTGAAATGGCCCGGGATTTTCAGAAAATTTTCATTGTGCCTGAGGACGTTCCCAATATGAAAATGACAACTCCTTTGGCTTGTTTCTAGTCCTTTGAATGCCATTTTGCCCCCGAATAGCTTCACAGAATTTCCAAAAATTCATTGATCGCGTATAACATGGTCTCCATTTCGTCTATGCGCCGTCATATTTGCCGGCGCGGTTTGCTGTGGAACTCCTCTAAAATGATACCGTGCTTTTCAACCGTTTCCATTAGTTGGGTTTAGCTCTGAGATCGGGTAGTTGCGTCCCAGATGTCACTTTTCTCTAGGTGCTTAAGCATCTTGTCACGTCATTCGTCCCCTTTCCTCCAAGGTCACTGCTACTCTGGACGGTTGGCTCCTATATCCAAGCGGCGACTGCAGTGGTGCCTCGGTACGGCGAACTTCTATCACCAGTTGCCTCTGAACTCTACTGGCACCAGTCTTTCGCTTACAACTCTATTCTCAAGTTCCAAACCAACCTTTTAAATTAGACGAGCCACGGACAATTAACATGAGCGGGTAAAATCTCTTCGGACACTTTCATGCGGATGCATCCAGCTCTGTCATGGTCGATGTTTCCTATATTGGTGTTGGTGCAATGCTCCAAAGATGTCTGGCGGACTTTATGGTGTGCCTAAATTTCTTCTCAAAGAAACTCTCTAAGGCTGATACCTTTTAAGGCACGTGGACGTGGACTTGTTACTGAATGGTCAGATTTCACATTCTTTACTGCCCATAAGTTGCCCACTTTCGCTCTGCTCTCGCATCCCTCAAGAGATCCGTAACCTAAATTAATTTTAGCTATTCACCTCAGGCATCCGCCATATCCGCGGTTCACGGGTGGAGATGGATGACACGCTGCCCTTACCCTCAATCACCTACCTTAGGCTCTCTTCCGGGATCGACATCGCCGAAATAATTGTTCAACAACGTCATGTTGATCGCTCTGCGCCGGGGAAGTTTTAGGACTCCAATTCAAGAACCTACGTCTGACTACTGGCAACAGCATCAATCTCTGTGACAACTTCGCCGACTCTGGCCATCCCTTTTGTGTCACCATTCCTCCACCATCTGGTCTTTACCTGATCCAAAACCTTTCGCACCATGGGAGTCGCTTTTCCGACAAACTGACCTCTAATCAGCTCTTTCGGCCTTGGATACAAATTAACTTGTAGACTTTAGTGCAGAGGTTTCTCGACCGTCTGTAGAGCAAGGTCCAGCGACACAACAAGGCTCCGATCACCACCTTCCCCAGTCCAGATGCAAGGCTCACTTATGTATACCTGGACATTGTAGACCCCCCTGTCTCTATCCAACTATCTTATCAGTTGTGTGGATCTATTCACCCGGTTGCTCAAAGCCAGCTCTCTGTGCGATGTCAAAATTTCAACAGTTGTCAAGGTATTCAGCAATCGTTGGGTTCTCAACTCAATGCCCCTCCACCGTTACGACTGACCGCGGTGCCCAATTCAAATCTCATGTCTTTCAGTCCTTCCTCTCCTTTTTAGAATGTAAGCGGGTCCGGACGACGGCCTACCCTCTCAGTGCCAACGAGATGGTCACTCGGTTTCACGGTTAGATTATGAACTTCCGCGTGTCACGATGGGAGTTGGGAGAACCAGATAGATAACCGCTTCCTGCTCCTGTTGAGCATCTGCTCGGCCCTAAACGCGGAACCTGCCTGTTTTGCGGTTAAACTGTTGTTCGATGCCACTTTTCGACTCCCGGGAAGATGGTGTCACCAGTCCTTCACGGTGCGGTCGAGGGCTAGACCAACGTCCGGCGGTTCATGTAGACAATTTTCCTAGTTCTTCCAAGGTCCACGGTCTCCGGGTCCTAACTCAAGAAAACCTTGATGGCATGCTCTTACGTTAAGCGCGATGTGATGGGACTCCTCAGTCAATGGAACCACCCGACGATGGCCCATTCTAGGTTGTCTCTCGACGGACTACAACGTCTCGCGTCCAGTGTGGTACTCGTGATACTACCTTGAGAGTGGACCTCTCCCCCAAAGGGCTGCTATTCTAAGTACTCCTCTAAAGGAGCCCTACGGTCTCCTACATCCTGTTCCTGCAACTCCTCTACCTGTCCAACCCCGTCTACTTCTTGGTCCTTCGTTGTCGTTACCCCAACTGGCACTTCCTCATCCAACACCAACTTTCTAGCATCATCATACACACACTGCTCCCTTCTTTGCCATTCTGGTTATACCAACCGCAGGAGACGTTACGATAATTTCGTTACCCATATTGTTAGATTTGCCTATATCTTTTGGCATTGGCTAATGCCACCCAGCAATCTCGGAGGGAGTACTGTGATGATGTGTCCGACTAACTTCGGCTTTTATCTGCCTGGTATAATTTTCCTTATCTGTGCTTGTTGTGTTAACGAAACCGATATAGTACTGGAGCCTGACAGAGACTTGGATAAACATGATTTCAGATTTTAAAACAGGCGTATACAGCAGGAACTGACTGTTCAGTCACTTTTGGCCGTAAGGGGTTGTTGTATATTTGAATGAAGCGTGCAGGATATCCACAGTTTAGTAATGATGATTTTATGCGTGCAATTTCTGTATCTTGGGTTTCACTCGAACAAATATTTCTCGCTCTTTGAAAAAGAGTATGCACCAGAGTTCTTTTCCATTGTACTGTTACAAAGCTTTTAAAGTGCAAGTATTGCACTTTCCAAGTATTTTTGTGAAAGACAGAGCGCCTTATTTAGCCATCATCCTCTCTGAACATGAGGACGTCTAGGAAGGGAAGCGCGTTGCACTATTCCATTTCCATGGTGAATTTTATCCTAGGATGCAATTTATTTATGGCAGTCAGAAGGTCTTCAGCGTTTTTCTTGCTATCAACAATCGTGACTATATCATCCACGTATCTTCTGTATCATGTTGTCATCTCTAATTTGGAAGACACCTTTTCTTCTAGGTGACCCATAAAAAGGTCGGCGTAGGTTGGTCCGAGTGGACTTCCCATTGCGACTCCATAAATTCGTCTACAGCGTTGCCCATTAAACAGAAGAGTTAACACAACGCAGGCGCGAACAACTCGGACTTTGCGTTATTTGGAAGTTGCATATATACGTAGGGAGAAACCCGACCTTTGCAAGCAACTAGATAACGTGGTCAATCTACAATCGCCCTGGTAATTTTCACCCCTGGATGTCTCATGGCTGTGAGTTGTCTTAGCTCCTCCCCCACATTTTCTATCCTCTGAAGTTTTTAAGCTAACGCGTTGAGCTGATTTTTCTTTACGTTGTCCTCTGATCAATGCTGTTATGTATTGATTTTCTGTAAATTCAAAGTGCTGTCCACTTCCATTCGTTATTTGTGTTATGCAAAGACGGGTCGCAGTTGATAAGCCGTCACAAAATTTGTTGGTACCAATAAATCCTGCTGTATACAACTGTTTCCGTTAATTCAAACTGCTGTCCACTTCCATTCGTTATCTGTGTTATGCAAAGATGGGTTGCAGTCAATAAGCCATCACGAAATTTGTTGGTACCAATAAATCCTGCTGTATACGCCTGTTTAAAATTCATACCCGGAAAAATATGTTTCAAACGATTCAGATCGTTAAATTGATGATGTGGACTGATAATATATAGACCACCAATTCATGAGTATTGTATTCGCGAGAGCTGGTAACGACAAAGGAGACAAAAACTGGGTCTCAACGGTACAAGAACTACTAAACTATCACCAAACTGCAGGCGGCCGAAAAAAATGTTGATGTTTTGAGATGAAGGGGGCCAAAAGAATTGTGATATATATATTTTTATATACTTATTGTCAGGAGTTCAATATGGTCACTACCTCACCTGAAACCTGTCAGTTGGAATCCATGCTGCGGAGGGCAGAAGTCCTCACTAGCCTGAAAGAAGTAAGATGTATATGATAGCGGAAAGCATGCCCCTATGAAAAGGCTCATAAACGTCTGAATACAGTTTACTGATAATATTTCCGTGCAGTATTTTTTTCTTTCAAATACTACGGATGCTGTGATATGCCAGTTTAACTATCGAGCAGTTATCGGTTTTGAGATCTTCCTTCGCTCCCAAAACCATCCAAAACAAATACTATCTTTTAAAGATAGGTTACTGTTCACGAGTGCCTACCAAGCATATGAAATGGAATATAATTGAAGGACTCCACCGGGAACGATTGCCACCAGTGACTACAAATAGCCTGACTTTGTCGGCATTGTAATTCCCGGAAATAAATTAGTTTCAACTCCAGATACCAATTCATGAATAAATGTAAATATCACATATGAAATACCTACTTGTTTAATTCCTTGTTTGAGCTTGTCTTCTTGATCCGCTAGAGCTATTCTGAAATAGCTGGAACAGTCGTGGACTGACTTTTTCACCTCGATACATCCCACATCACTGAGGTACTGAGTTATAAGTAAACAAAAGGCAGTCAGAAGTTCATGGTACAACATGCTTCTTTTGTCTGATCTACAATTCGCGGGAAGGTCATTTACTAGTTCAAAAAAAAATCGATAAAAGTCTTCGCATACGGATGACGCCGTGAAAGACGTTAAATGGGTCTTCCACTATTTCCAGCGTCTAGCTCACATTTTCAAGCTTCTTTGTGCTACATATATTTGTTGCGTACAGCGCCTTGATCCTTACATTTTACATAGAATATTGGTATATTTAAAGATCCCCATAAAATATAATGTGATAAACATGTACAAGCATTTTATTATATGGAATTTCGAAATTAAGTCACCAATAGGAGGCGCTTCGTGATATATGAATTTTTCATGTTTTAACAATAATCCATTGTTTAACAAAATATCTGGAAGGAGAAGGATAAGCCTGCAGTAAATTATCTGATTTGTCGCCGTAAACAATGTGTAGTGACAAGCATATTCGGCGTGCTTTACTCCAGTTTAATAAGTACTATCACATTTGCCGTAATACGCATTGCTTTGTCAACATTTTTAACTTTCAAAATCGACGCAAAACGTAACATTTCCAAAGATGCGGATGAGCCTCGAGATCTCGCCTTGAAGTCAAAAAAGTTTGATCTTGGAAAAGCCTTTAGTTCCATAGGAAAGGAGTCGAATTGTAGTTCTTCCTGTACTCTGGGCTTTTGCAAGAATGGAAATAAAACCTACAACCGAGGTAGGATATGGTGCTATGATACCAAGCGAAGTACTTCTGGTCATGGCTACTCTTATTCATTCGCTTTGAGCGTGAAATTTGTATAACTTTGCACACTGACTCAAAAACGCTAAATTCTATTATAGTTCAAAGAACCACTATTATTCAACTGGACTCGTCCAGATGCGGCGAGCATACCTATTGGTAGCCGGCTACGACAAGAAGACAATCTTGACCATACTCTTGCAACCTATTCGCTGTGCAAGTTCTCATCATATCCCGCCATTTTAAGAGGCACAGGCCGGTAGGTACTCGTTAATAATAAAGTCGACGTTGTACAAATATGCACGGTACTTAACTACGTTTTCTCGCCCTCATGACGTGCCTGGGTAAGGCTGAAATATGAAATCCTGAAATTAACCCACAGACCACAGTGTGTGCCATGACAGCGGCAACCACCAATACTGATTTAACGACATTGGTAAATGCTGTTCGGAATTTTAGCGAGGACGGTACCCACAAAAGCAACCCCCAGTAACATAATTCCATATTAACGCGTACATGTCTAAACTGTGTACTTCCTAATAAACCTTAAAACTTTAAGAATTGAACCCTGTCCGTATAATTTCAAGTCATTATAATTAACTATTGTGCCATATCAAGAGAAATAAACCCCCATTTTCGCCATATACATTTTTAACGTTTTCCTATTCTGTGGCTTTATAGCATACACTGCCCCAAAGCAAATAAGCTGAGCATACTTTCAAATGTATCGTTTTCAGGGTAGATAACCATACCCCAGATGAACCGATGTACGCTACTTGAATGAATATGGTGAACATCTTATCTAGATTATAATCTCGGGAAGCAATAAGCAAATACACACATCTACTCAAATGTAGAAATTTGTTTTGGAGTTCTGGGAGGGATTATGGTTCAGACCAGCCGGTGTCCAATTGAAGTGACTGCGCCTAAATCAAACTGACCAGTAGAAATGGAGACTTAGGTATTCAGTGCCGCATTCATTTAGTGTGTATGTTAAAGATTGGCACAAAAAACCCTAATAGTTTAAATCAATAAATTCGCTAGCATACATCAGTTCGACTTCCCTCTCCCAGAAAACCAAAGTGATTAAATACTAGAGTAAAAGAGCGTTTCGTTCGCCAGACTGACGGCCTTATGAAAACAAGAAACATCGCTCTTTTACTAATACCACGACAACAGGACATTAGCCTATGTTGGGCATCCCAGGATCTACGACTACTGGTTTAAGAGGCGGAGGATTTTTGCAGAATCGGGGCGTCAGCAAGGCATCCGCATCAAAACCGCTAAAAGTCATGTGTACAATCGAAGGAAAAAGCGTACTGTCTCCGAAGAGACAGATCTGTGTCCCAAAACCCCATTCGTACACTGGTTTTGGGGCGTCTACAGTTGTCAGTCGGAAGGATCTTCTCTATATATATGGCAGAATATCCTCTGCGTGACTCCGTAAGTGACTTACTAAAAGGTAGGTCCAAATTATTAATAGAAAATTTGAGGCTAGCTGATGGTATTGTGGTAAAGGACTAACAACAGTGACGAAAGAAATGGCTAGTATACTAGCAGTTATAACGTAATCGTTAACTGCATATAAGTGCTTGCATGAGCGCCGGCGACACTGACTATATGAAAGATTATTAGCTAGTAGTCGGTCCACCCGAAAAGGGAAAGGGCATCGCAATGAAATGCCCACAGGATCGAATCCTTTAATAAATATGCAATTAACAGTATGGCTTAAAAATGAGCAAATATAATGCATTAAAAGTAAGTGAATAAAACATGAGGCAATTTGAATGTTCTCGAGGGTAATGGGTCCTGGTTTTCTTTTTCTGCAGTAGAATAAGGCGCAGTGCACTCCAAAACAACAGCGCCCATGCAACAAGGGGAAAATGCCTGAGAGTGCACTTTAGTGTCTGTGATAGGTTTATTCTCTGGTGACCTCAACCAGTCAGCGACTGACCACAGTGTGAGGTGGTGTTCCACGTTAGTTGAATCTGCAGGCGCAAAGCTCAGCCTGGCGAGGACCTGATGCAGAAAGTTTCCAAAGATATTCCAAGTGGTCGAGTCTTCCGAAGGCAGAAGGCGAATCAGCCGGGAAGGAGGTGTTGATTTGGGGCCCTCAAGTGGCAGAACAGCGGCCAGTAAGTAATCGTGGATCATTCGGCCAGAGACAGGAACACCTTGAAGCACAGCGGTTAGTATGTAGGATGGACAAGGGCTCTCAGACACAAGAACGGCATGGGGGGAGAAAAGTTTGCGAAGGTGGCCGGGGAGTGCAGCATTCGGCACTTTCATGTCCTGCTCTAGACAGAGAGGGTAAAAACACATTTTGGAGTGAGAACGTGTGGTGGGGTCGAAGGAGAGAACGATAGCCGCGACATACTGCATCATTGGGTCCCAAAGCAGGGCCAGGCAGTCATAGGAATCGTTCACAAAACAAAGACGAGCGAGCGCCCTTTGTGGTGGGAACTGGGCATTTTTAAATCCATGCTCTAGCAGTACAAATGTCTCCGCCTCAAGCGAGGCTCGAAAAGTAGCCGTGAGACCGAAGGCCGGCACAACTACCGCAATGATGTAACCGAACCCAGAGACAAACACGGCATCTGCACAGCCGGTCAACGAGTCGACATCCAGGGCCGATGCACGGGACTTTATGCTAAGTGGGAGGATGAATGAGTCAATGAGGTTCCAGTTGCCCTCTTCTGTGACCTCTGCCACGTACAGGCAGTTTGTCAGAACCTCCTGGTAGACATGAAAGAAGAGGAGGAAGAGGCCGAGCCTGCTTGAACCAGAAGCAGTAGAAGGAAGTGCAAGAAGACAGACTGCTAAGGGCTTAGTGCATTCAGAAGCAGACTTACGCCAGAGGGGCAATATGTCTGTGGAGGGAGTGCTTAAGGCAAATACCAGGGCATTACCGCGGCAAGTTAGACAGGTAGCAAAGCTAGGCGGTTCCCGCATGATGGAACGCGCGGTAACAAAATCGATGGTTCGTTCACCCTCAGCTAAAGAAACTGCACGAGGAACAAAGAACATGGTACAGGTTTGCGGACGATCAGTCTGAGATGGTTGGGTAAACAAAGAAGGAAAGAACTGGGATTGAAAGAGGGAGAGGGAAATCTCTTCCTCTTCCGCGTGAAAAGGTGAGCGTGGAGACCTGGATGCAGGCGGTGGAAGAAGTTGCGAAGAAGGACCGGGCGAGGCATCTATCTGTGGCTCTTCTTGCTGTTGTGGTCCGGTACCTGAACAGGTTGCGGACTGTCGTCTGCTTAATTTGGCCTCTTGTTTCTAAACAGATGAAATTTAAATGATTTAAATAGTCTGAAGAATAACATACTTCAAGCTTTTTTCGTTTCTCGGCCAACGCTTTCCTCAGTTGCTGGACCCGTCTGAGAACCTGTATGTTGTCCATTCCCCAAGCAGCCGCTTGATTCAATCTCCGTCACTATTTTGATAAGAAAATCTGAAAATATTACATTATTCTAAGTGTGAATGTGATGATTCGAAGTATCGAACGGATAAATCAGAAAAATTTCAAACAAGGGTCATTTTCTGCTTTAAAATGGTTTGGTTTCGATTTCCCTGTCAGTTTCCACAAAGATGGCTGGCATACTAAGGGTAAATTTTGGAGACAAGGGAGAAAATCGGGGTTTTAAACTGTTTATTGATGGAGAAATTTGACTTTATTTATTGACGGAATACAAGATCATCCGACTGTGGGTGTAAGGATAACAACTACGCTGGTTTAGTCGAGTCCAGACTCCAAAGTGGATCCTGTCATGCGATTGCGTGTGAGGTACAAAGCATCGTTTGTCAACTGACCCATCGATGACCACCAAAGATCGTTCGAGGGCCCCACTAATCCATGTGTTGTCAAATGTTCAGTCACAGTGCAGTTTTATGAACGTTTAAAATTCAGATGGGGACTCCGAGGGATGGCGTCAGGAGTTAGCTCCTCCTCCAATAAATGCCCGAGACGGTGGTTGCTTCCTGGACCACGAGCAGGTGTACCCTGCGGGGTTTAGCCACAAGACGGGACCTTCATGTAGGCGACGTTTTGGGAGGCCAGGAGCACGTGACAAAGAAAAAAATTGACTTTCGCGAGGGAACTTCCAATATGGACGACGCTATCGGCTTGTTAATCGTCCGATAAGTTACGGTTTAGTGCTATCTCGACAGCCATAGTTATGATATGCCATGAACAGTAATAAATCAATCAAATGGTTGACGTGAATGGAGGTCAGTGCTGACGTCCAAAACATGTCTGCCTCCGCAGTAGATTCAAATGTTGTTAACATGAGCAGATACCAAGACAGTATCAAATTCAGGAAGGAAATCAAACTTTTCTTATGGTGTTCCAGAGGACCTTGCTGAGTACTGAGCTGAAATCTGCGGCGAAACCATGGAGCAAATTGTATTTGGGTGGAAATAACACCGTTTTCCAGAGTGTGGAGATCTTATACGCGCAGATCAACTCACTTATGAAATGGCTCTTAAGCAGTTCGGATCTGCCAGCTACGTCAACTAAGGAAAACTTGCCCGTAACGAAATCAGTACCAAGTAAACAGGCAAATTGTGAACTCTGTTTTCACTGATAGGACAGAGCTGCATGACATACACTTTGTTAAGACAAAAGCATTTTAGCAATCCAGCCAAGCGAGCCGAACCCGCAATTCAGTAGCAGAAAACATTTAGTCTGGAATATCTACTACCAGAAGTGTATCCGTACGCGAAGATCTGTCGTCCAACGGTGTGAACCACTAAAGATTCTTACATTTTGTTCAAGTGTGCGTACACAAATCCCGTCACCAGTTGGGAGCGTCAGCTGATAGCCTAAAAGTGTCTGTTCGAGAGTGCACCTAAAACCACCTCCCTCTTACAAAATAATGATTTCCCCACAGTATGTGGTTTCGTAGAGGGAAGCTGGCATTAAAAACTAGCTGGTGTAAAAACGGTCTATAACGTAGTTCTTCTCATAAGCTGCATTGGCATGGACACGAGGAATAAAAATAGCCCGGCGACCAGGTATAAAGAATGTGTTCGAACTGTCAAGATCCAATAAGACTGTCATTTGCCTGAAACAGTCTAATCTCTGGTACTAGGTGGCAGATAGGTGTTGATTTCCGCCAAGCCTGTTGGGTCATATACGGTGTTCTCAGTTGTATAGCTTGTCTTTTAGAGTACAATTATCAGCAAACAAATGTTAATAATCATGTACCAGCTAAATGGGCAATGTGAACGGCTTTTAAACCAGCTTTGCAAAAAAGGTAACCGCATACTTAAAATGGCCTTTCACTGCGAATCACAGACCAGTGGACCACAGATGTGTACGAAATTGACTATCAGGACGCCCGGTTGTCCCACGATGACCATCATAACGTCGTATCGAATTTATCCAAGCCAAATTCAGAAAAGATGGCATTCAGCATAATTTTTTCCGGTTAATGGCGTAAACATGAGTTAAGGTTTATGAAGAAATTGTAACCCTTAAGTGTTACTAAAAGTTTGAGCAGGGCGGTAACGTAAGTCAAAACCGTTCATTGGGAGTTCGAACGGAGAGGTAAATAGACGAAAGATGTGTATATGCAGTATCATTAGGATAGTTACTTCCTGTGCTCAATGACTGCGCGAAATCTCGATAGAGTCAGGGTTACCGAAACCCGTAGACAGGTGGAGTCATGGGTTTCGGGTGATTTTAAAACCATGGTAATACTGGCTACTAACGTCTTCAGATTTGTCAACTGGAAGGGAGATTGGATTCCTCATGCAAGCAAAAACTGGTTCTTGAAAGAAAACGATTTTCTTCGAGCGGAAGAGCATGTGCATGGCCTGCGTCAATTATAGCTCTGGCTGACCCCCATAGTGTCAGCTAAGCAACGACCGGTAGGGGCTGCAAAGGTTAAGTTCAGGCCTTTATTATAGTGAAATACCTGATGTGTAGGTGGTGAAGGCAAATAAAAGTTCGCTGTATCCGAACCTTATCCACAGATATAGTAAGCAAAATAGCTATGACTACCAGGTTATTAATGAAAAACGCGGACCACCACTAGTACCAGCAGTCATTAAATAGACGTCTACCATGTAGGGGTGTATTAACTCAAGACAGTGAGTGAAAAACTTAAGCAGACGTTCCAGCGATCCCCAGATTCACGAGAATGAAGAATGCTGTAATGCTTCAAGTGAAATCAAATAAATTATAACAGTAAACGTGGACAGCGAGCAACAGACCTCGTCGTAAAAGACCGTGTTAAAAGTAATAGTATATATTCGTCATCTTCTGGCGACCTGTAATGCTAATTGGTACCTCTATCTGCAAACTAACCTTAGACTTCGCAGCCTCAGGCCATAAAAATGTCAGCCACTCTCTTACTCGAAACGATATGAACGGACCCTTGCCATAAGTAGGCTTAAACTGGAGGAGTGCTGGGGGATTTAACCTCACTGACAGCTTCCTCTTCGGGCTGCTTATAGGGAACCATAATAGTAGTTTTATGTTGAACTGTTTTGTAAACTTACGCGCCTCTTCCCATATTTGTTATTTTTTCCAAATTTGACGACGAAGTTATTCTCGGTCACGATCAAAACATTCACATTAGCCAAATGTCACTATGTACGTCTACAGCAGTTGAAATATCAGAGACAAGGTGATGTTCGCCTGCGTATGGCCGGAGAATGCTACACAATGCATGTAAGCCATTGCTGCGAAAGGTCCCCAGTTCGGGACGTAAGTCTGCTTGCATTTGACTAATCTGTTAGAACCCGGACATTATCCGACTGTTTCGAGTTCAATGACTTAACACAATGTAGTCACAAAATTATGTTTTTACCTTGGTTTTCCCCAATAAAAATCTGAAAACTTTAATGACCACAATTATATTAAAAAGAAGGAGGAATCGCCTAGTTTACAATGCACAGACACATCCTTAAGAGCTGGCCGGGATCTGTACTTACGCCAGATTCTACACAGTTAGCTGAAGTAACTTCTACATCTTACTCTTTAAACGCTGACAATCTGACAGATAGGGTGTCATAATCGTCACCAGTGATCAGGGCAAAGCTTTAATTATTTTTCGTGTCCAATGTCACTAAGGGTAGCATTCGGTCGTCATTGTGAATTGTTGTCCTGCACTCGAAACGGGTCATGCCAGAAATACATTGGACCAAGGTGGTGGGGTACATTGTACGAGCTATGCAAGCCACGTGGGGGTCCAGGCCTCCTATAATAAATACCAAATCTGAGTAATGTGGTGGCACACCTAATCGCAAGCTTCATGCCGCGTCAGCAACTTTGACAAAATCCCAGCAACAGATGGCTGACGCGCCGGGAAGAGTGATTGAAATCGAATCTGGGGAATTCATTTCTAAGGTTAGTCAGTCTATGCCTCATCATAAAACATTGACTCGATTGAAACTATCACGATGCGCTAAAGTCGTTGTTTATAAGGCTGCAAACTAACTGAGTAACTCGGTCCTCATGGGCAGCTTGTCAGTTTATATTGCTCTGTCTGAATGCGGCCTCCATAGCACTCCAACTCTGATTGGATTTGAGCCACTGCCCTTTCGTGAAAAAATGGTACATTGTAAGGGGACTAGATCTTGTGTGATACGCGTAGGCCGGTTGTTTGATTTGTCAGCTACTGAACCGTAGACCATCTCTGGTCTTCTTGATCCTGTGGGTGAGGGAGGATAGTGAAGCAGATACTGCGCAAGTCCGCTATCTCTATAAACTAATTCACACATAAATCACCGTCACGGAAGGCATCGGCGTTCGCGACAAACGCACCTTCGGTACTGTTTTCGACGCCATAGTTGTTGCAATGTAAGTTATAGACGAACAATGATGAACATGAGACTATCTAAGACTACGTTTCAACGCTAGTCGAGCTTTTCTCAACGGCTGACCTGGTATTTATGGGCGATTGAGATGGCAAGACGGGGAAGTGATGCATACACAACTCAACTGCATACTTAAAGGGCACGCTCAAAGGGCTAAGTACTAGGTTGATGCGCGACAGATAGTGACGACACTGGCGGTGAAAACAGCCCTTGTGAAAGTGTGGATATAACTTAAACAACGTGGAATTAAAGAGGCATGGCCTGTGAGAAAATATAGCACTGAAATCTTCATTACCGGGAGTTTAATGCCCCATCCGCTTTGCAGCTGGCGCAGATAATGTTCACCTTCAAGGCATCTAACTGGTTCGAGGTCAAAAAGACTATATGCATTTTTCACGAAGTGCATGGGCATAATAAGCTCTTCCTTAAAGAGTTCCGAGCGAAAAGATCGGACTTGCTGATGGTGCAAGGACTGTTTGTTTCCGTGGCGATCTTAACCTGCATTGCGAAGGTGCGACCCTTACACTGCACAATGGTAATAAACTCTGGAGCAAGATGACCAGCATCTTAAGCGAGCTTCAGCTAAAAGGGATTCCCGGAAGCCTGTCTAGGACAAAATTCAGGAATAACCAAGAGTCGCAAAGGCGGATCAGGTTGGAAAAACGAGTTCCGCAGAAGAGTTAATTTTTGAGTATCTGAAGTTGATAGGCTCGACACCCACAGCTGTCGTCCACTTTTCGAATGCACTGGAGCAGTGTAACCTTGACCACAGACTGCCGGCTGTTATGGAGATCCCTGGAGCGATAGGAAGACTGGAGAACAATAAAAAAACCTGCCGACAACTGACTTTCAGTGGAAATTTACAAGCGCAGTCCAACGGCAGTTGACGACCAGTTGCGCGGACTTTGATTTTAATTTTGGAAAAAAAATTACCGCAAACTAAGGCACTGCTATTTATGCTGATCAGCAAGAAGGACTACAGATAGCTGAGCAAGAACCACCCTAAAATCAGCATTCCGGGTACAGTCACTCAGGGTCGCTGCAATCACTCCTTTGCAAACGCTTCCACCAGTTTCGCGGAGAACTGCTAAGAAAAGATAGCTAGACATCCGATTAAAACCAGAATATATTTCCCAAACTCCCCTGTCACCAGACCATCCACCACTACCCCTAGTATCGTGAGTCCAATGGCTTGTTTTGTACATATTGCCCATGCGTTTAAGCCTGAAAACGAGGATCTTCCATAGTCGGGAAGCAACAATCATGTCAGCGATCGTAAAAGAATTTATTCGTTATAAAAATTAGCTATTCATTGGTGATATGCTGCATGTAGTTTCGAATTACTTAATGCATTCATTCATATGAATGAATAAATTAAACATGACAGAGAACGCGTCTTGTCTGATAAAAAGGTTTGCACATCGTCAGACAATGAGAAAGTAGTGAGAATGACAGATAAGAAAAGTGCTTCCGAGTGTCACCGCAGAATTCCGCGAGTGAATACTAAAATATTATGTCAACGTCACGCTTAGAAACACAGCACAGTGGTTAATTCATGCGAGCCTCGAGAAAAGGCATATAATGTCTTGAGACACGAATAAAAGCCACGTATGTGAATGACGCTAGCCAATGGATTTTGGGGATTTTTCGACCACAGCGAAAACTGAGAGTAGACCGTACGTTTTCATTTATCCGCCCGGGATTCACTCTATTCAAACAATTTCAGAGGTATTTAGTTACTTTTGTAGTTCAATTTACGTTATTGCACACTTATTTTCTCCGCCTTTTTTCACTGTCTGCATTGATGTTTCTGCTCATTTCATTGACCATATATCGACTGGCTCGCCGATATTTACCACAATGCCAATTGCCCAGTTTTTGGCCCGTTTCTACGTCCATTCAGTACACCATTCGATCAGCCATATGAGTATCCAAGCCCATATGCCGTGGTTTGCCTTGTGTTTTGATTGTTTGCCTGTTGCGTAATGCGTAAGTATCTAAGGCTGCAAAAGCTAGTGCGCACTTTCATCGGTTTATCGATTGGACGAGCGATTGCCTGCGCTCGCGCAGCCGTGGGCGTCAATTCCTGCTCAGACACGTTGTTGAGCGGGGAAAAATTTCTGACTGACGTTATATTTCTTGTTTTGCCCCATTTATTACTGTTATTCTCACTTTTTTCAGGATTTTTTGAAGCCTTTTTAA
Organism: Schistocephalus solidus; assembly: GCA_017591395.1. Taxonomy (NCBI): domain Eukaryota; kingdom Metazoa; phylum Platyhelminthes; class Cestoda; order Diphyllobothriidea; family Diphyllobothriidae; genus Schistocephalus; species Schistocephalus solidus. The sequence continues at coordinate 3,777 of WEDG01012402.1, read as the reverse complement.
TATAACCTTTAAGCGTTGTACGCAGCGGAACTGTCTAGTCCCCCATTGAAATTGCCATCGACGAGGTGGCCGACACGGACAGCCATCGGAGAAAAAATTGAAAAGCAAATTCTCTGGCGCATGCTCAGCATTCGCCAGGTGCAGCAACCGCATGCTACACATGACGCTATGTTGGATAACCTTACCTTTGTTGTGGACAGCCCAAATACAGTAGCAGCATCTGCTACCCCCAAGAATGGCCTGATTATGAGCCAGCTCGCGTCGGCGGCTGAGTAAGATAGCATTTCCACCGAACTTTACAATAACAACTTTCGTCAGCGTAGGTTAAATTAGCTCGTTATCCATTGACACTGCACATATTGCCTACCTATCCTTCCTGGGTGGAGAACATGCGGTAGCATTTGCTGAGCATATTTTTAGTGCCCTTTTCAGTGAGGAAATTACACAATTTCTTCCTTTATACGGACGAAAGCCTGGTACTGGGGTATTTTATGATTACCCTTATAACAGGTGGTTCTTGGTTAGACATATCATCGCATAATCTAACAACCTAGAATCTAGAAGTATTCCAGTGCAGCAATGCTCACACAAATTCTGACAGACGCCAGCTAAAGGAGCCTTTCAAAAAGCCCATGACCATCTGCAAAAAATGAGTCAAAAGGTGAAAGGTAAGTAATAATAATTGTATGTGGTTGTAAACATTATTTTCTTATTCAAGCATGTAAACATTGCATTTACTCACATGATTACATTTCTTACTTTTAAAAACAGGCTGGTGCTCCATGGACCTTGGGGTTGGCGGAGATTTCGATTTTCTTCAAGTTGTCTGGATTTCAAAATTTTATCCACTCAGATTTCAGAATTTCCAATCATATTTTAAACCTTATTTTCACTACTGACATTGCCATGACTACCTTTTCCTTTCTCCTTCTGGTATGCAAATTTAGGTTTGCTCACTGCTTTTCGATAAAATTTATTGCAATGAGTAATAAGCTACCGAAGAAAATATAAAATCCTACAAACTTATTCTTTATTTAAGCGAACCGTCACTGGTTCAGTTCAGTTGAATGTATTAAGGAAAATATATATGTACGATTTTCAACTCCGTATCGGTTACACAAAGGCTAATAAAAGCATCGAGACGTAAAGAAAATTCTAAAAGAGATTGTTTTATATGATTGAATGTGCAAAACAAGCAGATGTCAGTTAGCTGAGTATAGAAATTATAAACGGCAGCTTACATGTTGCGAGTAGTATAAGTACATGTAATTTCAAGCATAAGTTGGTAAGCTACTTTTGTGTTTGAGTTTTGATGTCAGTAAGTTTATGCGTTTACATTGGCATTGTAATAAATGCCACAAATGGAACTGAAGTATAGCGATAGTCCAAACGCTCACTCGTTTTTGCATCAAAATAAGCCTTCCTGTGGAATAATATTGCTGTAGACCTTAGGTCTTCGCCCAAGGTAGCAAGATTCAAATTGAAATAACACAATTACCCAAAATCAGAAAGCATTTAGACATTACTGCCTGTGTCATTCCTGAACACTAAACATCTGGACTTCAAAAAGGGTTTCCTTGTAGTTCAGGTCATATAATGCACACTATTTTACTCGGATTCCAACTGAGCTTCTTAAAATACCCTGTTTTTAATTTGCTGATAATAAAAGCATTATTGTCCCCCTCCGCATGTGGTCATGAACTTTGTGGCTTTTACCGTCATCTCATTACGACCCTAAGTGATCTGTTGTCTATGAGGACGTATTTCTCACGCAAAATAAGAAACCATAGAAAAACACGGCACCCGCACTTCGAGACGACCTTGGAAATTATACAGTTTATGAAAAGTTGACCGCTGACAGTTTTTACGTTTTATTGTCCAGAAAATTTATTGACAATTTGACAGCTCCCGTTCCGACCAGCCCGGGTGTGACCGGTGCTGTCCTCGAACCATGACCTTCATCGCGTGCGAGGTAACCATTTGACGTTTTCATCAATCTCATAATCCTGGATCATTTGATGTCCAGATCAGTATTGGAAAGGCCGACGCTAACACTATTTTCCCGTCCCTTCTTTGTAAGATATTTAATCTAGCTGTGGAAAGTGAAACTTTCCCAGTGTGTAAGGAATTGCACATTTTGCCTATCCCCAAAAACGGCCAATCTTCGTCATTTGACGATTTTCGGCCAAATCACACTCTTCACAGCTTTGAACATCTTGGAGAAGAGGATGTAGCATTTAACCGAGAATAACTTCTGAATGTGGCCCAGCATGGGTTCTTCAAAGCAAGGTTTTGTAACACCTGTCAGCTCTCTTTCTTTGATCACATTCTCAATCTATAGATACTGGTTTTGCACTTAACATAATCTTTTTCGATTTAAATAAGGTTTTTGAGCGTGTTTACCATGCCCTCCTTCTCCTGAATCTTTCGTTTTTCGGTAAATGTGGTAAAATTTTAAACTTTATATCTTCTTACCTGAGATCTCACACACAACATGTTAAGATCTGTAATTTTATCTTTAACCGCGCATGCGTGAAGAGTTGAGTTATTCAGGGTAGTATGTTCGGTCTGCTCTTATTTTGTCATTTTGTCAAGGATGTACCAAAATTATTTCACAATGGTAGGCCCTTTATGAACGTGGACGATTAAAAATTGCCTATTGATACAAGACGGCAGATCGTAACACCGTGCTTGAAATCCCGAAAACGATCTTGAGGCCTTTACCCGGTGGAGCTGCACATGACGCCTCTCGCTTGCTGTGCACAAATGCTCCGTTATTGTTGCTGGCGACGACCATCAGCCTCAGTTAAGCTCAGATGGCCACGACCAAAAAGTGACTGAAGTTGTTTAAGATCTGGGCATATCGTATTTATTTATTTATTTATTTATTTATTGCCAGTTTACAGGCAAGGTCAAAAGGGATATATACAGTAGGGGGTCCAGCTGACAGTGAAAAACTCCTGATCGTTCTTTAAGAGTATTTTCAGGAGAAAAAAACTGCAGCTTGTTGAACAGATTAAAGTTTTGGGACAGGGAAGTGTTGACACAGGTGCACAGTGTAGTACTTCTCCTTTCGGTGTTGTGGATCTGGTCTTTTTGTACTAGCAGCAAAGTATGCCGGCGAGCGGCTGCTAGCTGTAGACTGAGGAATAACCCGATTACGGACTGCAGAGCCAGCAATATTGCCTTCAGCATGAAGTCCGGCATAGGATTCAGAGTCCGTGGACGCCATCAGAACGGAAAAAGAGCTTCCAGAGAATCAGCACCCAAAAATTCGCGGAAGGTGTCCTGAATGTAGAAAACTAGTGACGGCTCTCGTAAACAAAGGATAGTTTTGCTGAATTTTTAATACTTCTGGGTAGTTTATTCCAGATTGCTATAGCATTTACCGAAAAAACTGACGGTATTTAACGGTGCGTGCCAAAGGAAGAAATGAGAATACATCTCTATGATTGGTGCGCCGACGGTGGTCGAGCTGCCTCAGGGATGTAAGGGGGTTAAAGGTAAAACCGTTTTAAAAGCTTGAACAGTAAAAATAGTCCTTCTGTAATCTACGAAGCCACAACAGGTCGAGGCTTGTAAAGCTCACAGCGTTGTTGGTGGGACGAGGTTTTCTGTGCTCTGAAGTAATAACTCTTTTTAGTAAAGAAGTGCTGGACTGATTCTATCTTCCTCCGTTCACTCGCGTGCAGAAGGCTAAATAGAAACGAGCAGTATTCCAGACTAGGGTCTGACATACATTTTATAAAGGCTGGTCCCTAATATTGAGGGTTTAAA